>VFFE01006609.1:3102-72165 GCA_008921705.1 Burhinus oedicnemus | reverse complement strand
CTAAAAAAAAAAAAAAAAAAAAAAAAAAAAAGTCTCAAAAGCACTGTCACCGGAGTTTAAAATCTTACGCAATTATCTGTCAGAAAAGTTCCCCCATAAAGAAAGAGATAGGACTAAATGATCCCCTTAGGGTACCTTCCAAATCCATTGTCTCTAAAAGCCAACCTGATCGCTGGTGGGTAGCAGCTACCAGAGTAGCTACTTAACTTTTCCAGAACTCCAGCACAAAAGATAATCTACAATGTTAATGTCCATCACGTGACTCCCAACACCTAACTAACTGCGTTGTTCTTCCTAATGTACTGGATGTTTACATGACTTGTAAAAATTCATGATTCACTTTTGTAGATATACTTATATCTAACATCTGTTATCAGAAGAGCTTAAAAGAGAAAGTTTAAGGAATTAACCCATTTAGTGTGTTGGGGTTTTGTTTTCTTTCTTAAACTGGAAAGGGTTTGGCTGCAAGCTAGAAGTGCAATCAGAAAGTAGGATAAACTCTGATGAAACTTTATCTGCAAGTGCAAGTCTTCCCCTTAAGAGTCCACGGCACAAGTTTTACCGTTACACGTTTTGGGGTTGTTTGGATCAAGCTAATGCAGATAAGATGCATAAATCCAAACAATTTTGAGGCAGTAGTAAATCCAGTAAGTGACATCTTGAGCATGCCAATGACTAGGTTTGGTTTGTAATGAAGAAAACATCCTTATGCTTACAGGTTTCTTCTTTCCCCTGGACTGCAAATTTGTCACTAGATAGAAGTTGAAATATTCATACTTGTATGTCAGAACAGTGCATCTAACTGCAGAATATGATCTAGTTAACTCACTTTCAGCATCCACGTTGTCATGGTAGCATTTTGTATATGTAGGAGTTACACGAATGCTGCAAAATATATGTTTTGAATATGTGGGATGGAATTTCTTTTTGATCAGAAAGGTAGTTTGCGAGCAGGAGAATAACTGAATGCTGAGGACAGTTCTTGGGCTGTGAGAAACCCAATTTTAATTCACCTGAATGCTTTAGCCATTAGACTTTCTTAGATGTGTTTGAATATTAGGATTTTTAGGACTTCTGTTAGGTTCTGGGGTTTGGGGGGATTTGATTGCTTTCTTGTTTGTTTTAAACACTACTGAATAATAAGAATTGCCTTTGTTCTGTTCAATATAGAACAGAACTGATTTGTTGAAATCTCTTTTGTTTCAGGAGTATAGTTTTCCTGGCAGTTGTAGCCCAACTGGTTTGTTTATGAAATATAGGCTTATTATTTAGCTTTTTATTATGAAAATGTCAGGGTTTTTTATCTAATGGTTATAGTATAGATGCCTGTCTGTCTGCCTCTCTGCCTGTCTTTCTCATGGAAAAACCAACAAAAGTAGTTTTAAAGGCTTGTAGTGTATTGGCATTTTGAAATAGTTAACTTATGCAGGATATATAATATCAATATGCAGAACAACTTCAAATATCTTTGAATGAACTTGAAGTATCAAAGGAATGTTACGCAAAGGTAATCAAATTGTGCATCAGGACTGTTTTTCTAACTAATGATAATTAAAACTTTCCCCTTTGCCTGCTTCATGTTCAAAACATAATTGATTGTGTCAAAGTTTCTCTGAACTAAATTCTTCAACCCTGGGGTAACCGTATTTCTGGATACTTAATTTATCCAAAGCAATGAGGGAAGCAAAGCAAGACAGGAATGCCAGTCACTTTGTGAAATGGAAAATAATATTGTCCTGGAACGACTAATTTTCCATCTAGGGATGCTTCCAAAATGATCAGTTTAAGACTGCAGATAAATGGAACCAAATGATTGTATATAGTGAACAAAATGTTATACAGGTACAAAATTAGCTTGGCTTTTTTTTTTTTAAACTCCACATTCTTTTCTCAACTATTTACAGGCTAATATGTAGTAAATACTATTAGAACTAATATTGCAACAAGAGGTTATGTTATGGAGCTTCTAAGCTGAGGGAAGAAAGAAAACCATAGATTTAAAACTGTTAAAGAATAACCGTATTTCTTTGTGATGATGTAAGAAGTTCTGCAAAATGAGAACAGATAATAACTTCAATTTATAAGTTATCATTCCTTCCTTCTGCCAGCTTTGCGCAATGAGGTGATTGCATGTAGTGTAAAAAAACATTTCTTGTTTCTAAATCCAGAGTTACAACCTAGCAAGCCAGTTCCCATTCTCATCACTAGCTAGCTGGTTTGTTTTGGTATTTATCACCCTGATTGGATTTTAATTCTGCAGTCCTAGCTAATGATTCTGGACCTCAATTAATGCATTTCCGATACGCTTCTTGACATTTTGGTCTTCCTCTTCGTAAAAACATTCAAAATTACAGTCATAAGCTGTGTAACAACAGTTCGTATTGAATCAATGTGTGTAACACACATATTCTCCTATATTATTCCTTGCTCAGAACAGTTCTCTGTTGATAATTGCCTTTTGTAAGCTTCTGTTTGTTCATGTGAATATATCTGATGGGTTTGGCAGCCTGTTATTTTTCTGCACAGATTAGAAATGCCTACCAATAAGCTACTTTTCTTATTACAGTTACTAGAGCGTCAGACAACCTGACTGCAAAAATTCCCAATTATTAAGAATTTTTATATGTGTTTCAATAGGATGATCATCTTGGTCTAGAAACAATATCCTCTGAACTGCATGATGGAATAAATTTGCTGTTGGGTATCTAATAGACATCGAGAGTTAACATGAACAAATTCTTTGATTTAACTTAATATAATGGCACATTTCATTATTAATTTACTCTTTGTTTGCAGTCTTTTACATTCTTCTAATGGGAGACGATATTCTGCACATTACTAACACATTGGTAAATACCAAAAGCATGGACCTTTGGTTAGGCAGTCTCTAGCTAATGCTAACCAGCAAGAAAAAGAAATCTGTTCATCTACTTTATTTCAAGTCCAAAACCAAATACAGCTGCCAATATTTAAGTTGATATAGATGAGGGATGATGAATACAAGTTACACCAAGGAAAATTCCAGTAGGATGCTAAGAAAAGAAATTTTGCAGTGAGGGTCATTGATACTGGAGCAAGTGCCCAGGATGTGAAATCTGCATCCTTGGGGATAGTTGGAACTTGACTGACACATTCCTGTGCAACCTGCTTCGAAAGTGGAGTTAGCCAAGTTGGAGGTGTAGGAGGGGGCTAGAAATCAGCCCAAACGAAACAATTCTGTGATTTTTTTTTTTTTTTTTTTTTTTTTTTTTTTTAGAGAGGTGCAAAAAATGCCTTAATGGTATCTGGATCACCTTTTTTCAAGCTGCTGCCTTTTCTGCCTTCAAGCCATAATTCAATTTATATCCTTAAAACCTTAAAAGGCTACCATAGTTTTTAAAGATAGTATCCAACTACGTAGAGTAGTAGGTATTTTTTAATATAGATCTGCTAAATTCATTATTTGAATCGGACACGATAGACGGTGGAGTTGACTAGGTATTTTCTTTCATCTCTAAAGCAACTTTGATTCATATTTAACGGTAGACTTCTCCACAATGCTGATTTTCTTTCATGTTCATTCTTTACTCAAATATATATTTAAATGGAGGAATTATTTCTTTCTCTTAGAAAATAACTTTGAAAGCAGAAGAAGCATTGACTTACTGTGGTCAAACCTGTAACTTTGATTCGTATGCAGTATTAGAAATTTTCTATTTAATACTTACAATCATATTGTAAGACCTGAAGACAAGCACACAAGCAAAAGTGAAAACCCCAAAAGAGAATCACTAGTATAGTGAAATTACTGAGCTAGAACACAAAATTACTGATTGTGTATAAATAAAGTGATTAATCTGGTCTTCAAAACTCTGGACAACTGATAAAGCTAACAGACTATCTATACTAATTTTCTAGTGCTGCAAATACTTAATGTGCTCTCTGCAAGTAGTCTAAGCTGGAATTAAAAAGAAAATGCTGAGGCAATTTTATCATGGTAAGTGTCTGTGGTCTTTTGGGTTTTTTTAATAGAGATATGTTTATTCCTAGTGCAACTACCGAATGCATACTTGCAAGCAGTTTGGAGTGATTTTGTGCAAACTTCTTTGTAATCAAAATCTGGGTGAGCAACAATCTAGAACTGCTACTCGGGACACTCTAAAGGGGAGAAAAGGGAGAACTGCAAAAAGATGCAGAGTATATGGGATAAAAACTGTCAGGCTGAATTGAGGATGAACCAACACAAGATTACCTTTAGTCCTTTTTGTACCTTTTAGTACTTAAGTTCTTTACACAGATTGCAAAATTGGTCCTTTGGTACTTGTATCTTGTGACTATTTCAGTCTGCATTGAAATATAATAATAAAATATTTTAGTTCTTCTTTGGATTTTGTTGGGGAGCAAGTAGGATGTTGATTCGGAATGGAATACAAGCAAAGGGGATGTAAATCTTGCCTTCCTCCATTTTCCGTGTGACAAAGATTTTAGTACCTTGGCTATACGTCCCTATTTTCTTTCTGTGAAAATGTGGGACTTGAACTAAGTTTGTTTGAACTAAGCTGCCTATCCAAACACTTTTGACTGCAGTCAGTATTTATAGTGCCTGTTGCTAGTAGTTTTGCTGTGGAGCAAAACTTGAAAGCTTGTCCTGGTTTGAGGTAAAACAGGGCCGTTTTTGTTCAGTAACTTTACTTGTTAGCTAGGCCTCTTCTAACTGCTGAAATTAACAGCCTGTTGTGCAGGAAACTGTTCGCTCTCAGAGTGATAAGACCCATGTTTATAGCTGATGCCAAGGAATGGGATGCAGAGAGGCTCTTGCTTATACTTATTGCTATAACAGCCAAGGGCAGCCAACTTTGTTACTTGCCCTGTTGGAGGGTCGGAAGCGGAAAAGCGTAGAGGGGTCACACCTGTGGGGAGGAGCAGACAGGACAGGTGACCCAAACCTGACCAACAAGGGTATTCCATACCATCTGCCTCATGCTCAGTATAAAAGCTGAGGGATCAAAGGGTCACTCCTCTTTCTTCAACGGCTGGCATCCTGGGAGGACTCTGTCTCTGCGTCTGCCTTTGATCCAGATCCGGAATCCAGTTCCCGTCCGTCACTGAGTCCAGTCTGGGACTTCCCCAGCACCTGCTGGTGACGTGACTGTCATCCTGGGAGCTTGATACGGTTTTGTATGTATTTCATTTCCTTCCAAACTCTTAAGTCTCTCTTTTTCTCTCTCTTTCTTGCCTCCTGAGCGGAGCAAGAGAGAGAGAGCATCTGTCGTTCCACTGGATTGGGCCAATCTGGCCCAAACCACGACAAAGCTTTAGTAATGTTTTCAATAGCTCAGACAATAACCAAAATAGCAATGTTGGGGTGAATGAGATGCTTTCTGGAAAATGACAAACTTGGTGAGATAATTAGGCTATTTCCAGATTATGCAGGCATAAACTGTAGTAATTCTACAGTTAAAATAATATGTATATAAGGACTCCTTTTGTGTTTCAGTCTCATTAGGTAAGAGAATTTCTTCTAGGTTGTCATTTTGTAAAATCACACTGTTATTCCAACTCTTAAAGAACTACCAGCAATTTAAAGGAATTTCATGGTTATCTGGCTACTGGTTGTTGAGGGAAAATTACAGAATGGAACAGAAAGTTACCAAGAACTCACAAAATAGAACATGAAGAGTTTTAGCAACCCAGTTACTGATGGAATTTTTACATACACTGTTGAAAAAATAAAATCGGAAAACATCTGCTATGTTATTGTAAAATCCTTGGTAAGTGTCTTTTGTCTTGAATGATCTTAATTTCAAAAGGATATAGAAGAACAAGAAAGAGTTTCAAGAAGACCAACAAGAATACTAAGATACAGAATGCTTACTATAATAGGAACGTGTAGGTAGCATAGCATTTTCCACTTACAGAAGACACAACTAATAATATAATGTTATGGAATCTGTAAATCAAGAATGGCATAGATGAGTTTTCATTTTCTCTTGCTGTAGAAGAACTATAACACTATCTAAAGGAGAGTGTAGGTGAAGGACTTTAAACAGAAGATTGTTCTTGATGCAGGAGGCTGTCAACGTGTGGGACTTCTTGCTGCAAGAAATTATGGCTGTTTACAGTTTACATTGTTTCAAAAAAAATAAAAAAAAAAGGAATAATTAATTATTGGGATGAAAAACCCCACTGAGCAGCGTTAAAGAGAAATAATAAAAGCGTGTCTGCCTCCAGAAGCTTGAGGGTGGGGACTGAGGCTCCTGGGTTGTGACATTGGTAAGCATTTGCTGTTTAACTTTTGCAAACAGAGGATTATACTGTTCCATCAGACTCACATACCTTAGTAAATAAAATTTTATAATTAATCTTCTAGAAGACTTCTGGGGGAAAAAAAAGTTCTATAAATAAATTAAAATGCTGGAAGTAAAGCTTTTGCAGTGTTGCATCCTTTGCAGTTTTGGTGGAGGTAAGGTCTTCAGTTTCAGAATGTCTCTGATAAGTGGTGTCTCCTCAGCCTTGAGTCAGATAACAGTGACAGAAGTGTAGAAGAGAAGCAGGTTATGCATTCTGTGATGTCTGGGGTGTTACAGTGATAGTTGGGCAGCGAGTACCTGACAGCTTACTTGTTTTGTCCTATGCCTTCATTACTCTCAAGGCTTTTCATTTAAGAAAGGAATATTGTTAAATATGCGTTCTTTTTATCCAAAGAAACATGGGAAGGTTTACTCTCAGCTGCTTTTGTCCTGTTTTTCTCTCATGTTCTGCAATGTTTCTTTTATTCTTACTTGAGGTGCCTTGAAGAAAAGATTGGTTTGCAGATCTTCCTTCCTTCATCAACAGATGAAGGCTTCTAAGCTATTTAATAACTTCTATTTACTATTACAATTAAGTAGAACTACTACTTTAAGTAAAAAAAAAAAATATTATAAGTGTAGGTACCTACAACATATTAATGCATTGACCTTAGTTAAGAAATCTCAAAAAATTTTAATCTGCATTTAATTAAGCTGAAGATACTTGGTCTCTCATTTTGAGGATGAGAACAGTGTTTTAAATTATTTGTACAGCTTCCATCCTTATCAAGTGCAACATAATGTCGAAACAAAGGTTTGGGCTTGCAAAGAAATCCTCTTATTTTCAGTCTTCCCTAGAGGAACTATCTGAACATGATGTTATCTGGCATGAATTTTTATTATAATAATGTAAAGTTACTCCTGTAAGATAGATCATAAAGTAACTTGCTGCTTTACAGTAGGTAGATGCACAGTATGATTCATCAAAATTGCAAGTTCTTGAAAATTCCTTCTCTTTCATTTTTGAACTTCAGTGGGTGTTGGAGAAGGTGGGAGCTGTTATTCTGCACAGTATGAACCTCTTGGAAATGCAGACAAAGTGGAACAACTTAGGGCTGGCTAGGTTAGCTTGAAATCCCTACGTAGGTTGCAAATTTAATCTTGCTTCTTGTACCTCCTGCTGATTTCACTTTTTTTTTCTTGCTTGCTTGCCTTCCTCCCCCCCCGCTACCAACGTATATACCCCCGCTACCAACGTATATACTGAGGAAGGTGAAACAAGTATCTCCTCACAGTTGACCTGAATGGAGGGCCACATCATTTTTTGGATTCAGTCTCTGAGCATGACTTCTGTTAAATGAAAAGATTCTGTAATGCTGTCACAGATAACGTTTTGCTGTTAAATAGCAAGATATCAGCACAAAACATAATTTAAATTAAGGAAGAATGGTGCTTATTCTCTTAAATGTACAGGTGTTTAATCACTGAGAAGTTGATTTTTTTGAAGGAAACAGTTAAGGAGAAGTCGGAGCGAGTGTGCAGAGAATGACATTAATGCCTTGTGGAAAGATGCAGAACTTAAACTCTCAAAACTTTCAAGTGAAACTGTTTAAAGTTATGCTTAGTGAGAAGTGTGGTTAGTACACATCAAGAGCTGATATAGTGTGTTATTGTACGTCTTTTAAAATGTGTGTTTGATTAAGGAAATTCTGGAGGTAGTAATTCTGTTTAATTGTTTGTGTTGAAGTTTTTATGGTGGTTCAGGTGCGCAGGTGTGTATGTTGAATACATTTTCATAGTCTCAATTACTTTCAAGTCTCCTACCTGAGGAACAAGTTTGAACCACTATTTAGTCTTTCTTTCTTTGATTTGTGTTGGGTCGTGTCTGTCACCCCTGTGAAAACTGGGATTTTATCACAAGTAAAATTTTCCCTGTTCCTGCGTGATGAGAGAGAAGAGTAGGGAACTTCAACTCCACCTCTTAGCATTAGTTGTTTGAATGTAACAGCTTAAATTTGTTGACTTGGGAATATTATAAATCTTTGTCACGTGTATTCTAATGATCCAAAAGTATTTACTGTGTTCTTCTACTGAAATGACCACACAAAGAGCGGCCAGGAAGGGCATTATTTCATTTTGTTTGCATTACACTTTCTTTCAAAGATAGACTGTTTCAATGTATTTATTGTTTTAGTGCTGTTATGTGTGGAAGAAGTACAGGTCTCTGAAGCTGAATGTTTTGCAAAAACTAAATTAAAAGCAAGAGTGGAATTTCTGTGTTCTTTGTACATATTATCAGTGCCACAGCCATCCTTCTAAAGCTGATAAATCATAGAATGGTTTAGGAGAATTGATAGAATCATAGAATGGTTTGGGTTGGAAGGGACCTTAAAGACCATCTAGTCCAGCCCCCCTGCCATGGGCAGGGACACCTCCCACTAGATCAGGTTGCTCAAAGCCCCATCCAACCTGGCCTTGAACACTTCCAGGGATGACGCCTCCACGACTTCCCTGGGCAACCTGAGCCAGTGCCTCGCCACCCTCAGAGTAAATGATTTCTTCCTGAGATCTAATCTAAATCTTACCCTCTTCCACTTTGAAGCCATTACCCCTCGTCCTATCACTACAGGCCCTTGTAAAAAGTCCCTCTCCAGCTTTCTTGTAGGTCCCCTTCAGATACTGAAAGGCTGCTATAAGGTCTTCCTGGAGCCTTCTCTTCTCCAGGCTGAACAATCCCAACTCTCTCAGTCTGTCCACGTAGCAGCGCTGCTCCAGCCCTCTGGTCATCTTCGTGGCCTTCCTCTGCACCCACTCCAACAGGTCTGTGTCCACATGAAGTTAAAACTAACATATATTACTCAGATTGCTTATCAAAGCACCTTGCAAAGACATTTGCAATGATTTGATCCTAAACTTTGGGTAAAACTGCAGTAACTTATATTCTTTGTAATAGAATGACATAATCATGATGCATAAGAGGAAAGGAAGTACACAAATGTGACCTTACTCTGTAGGAGTTTGTCATTTCTTCTTTAGCTTGTAAACAGTATGCAGACCAAGTCTTACTTTTCTGTGTGTGTATCTCGCACCAAACTGACTTGAAAGCTTTCTCTGACATAGCTTTTCTTCTCACCTGTTACCAGGGCCCTGAGGTAGGTCGCTTTTTTTGACTGCTGTGGACTTCCTCTTGTTTTCTCTCAAAGCACAAAAAGCTCTCCTGCAGCACCTTTTCTCTATGTATGAACATAGCCCTTTTCTGGCAACTCTTATAGTACCCACTCCCATCCTTGCTCTGCACATACAAGGATAGTTTGGTGTATTCCAATTAGTCTTCCAGATAATTTCTCTACTAAAGGAAAAGGGGGTGGGGAAACCCCCCACAACCCACAAAGTAAAACTTGTCCTGTGTGAGTATCAGTTTAGGCAAGAGCTAATAAGATGAACTCTTATGATTCATCAACGTTAGGTTTTTCAGATTTGTTCTTTAAATTAGAGACTGTAAAAGAATTTTCAAGGCTGGTTGTGAAGGCTTAAATGTTCTACCTCCAAAATGAATGAAATGTGATTCAGTCTCCATTACTTTTATTCATTTGAATCTGCCAAGACAGGAGCCAATTAGTGCTACAGATGATGCAAGCAACTAGACTGAGACCACCAAAAGGGTTCCATGTACATCAGTGAAACATCCTAACTTCATAATGACCTCCTGTCACTTCTAGTGATGGTGTGACTGTACAGCTAGTTTTATAGAAGTGAGAAGCTCTGTGATTGTTATCTTCCTGAAATTTCCAGCTTTCAGGTTCCTTGGAGTTAATAGGCTCATAAGTATGTCTAGAAAAGGAAAAGTTTCAGAAAGTTTGCAGATGGCTCATTATAACATTATAATGACCCCTGACAGAGTATGAATAAAAGAGCTCTCTACCGTCTTAAGATTGGTAATAATTGGTCACTTAAAACAGTGTTTACTATTAAGTGACTTGCCACTAAATATGTACAGCTCTAATTTTCCACTTAATTTTTTAAAAAAGCCTTTAAAAGATTAGACACTTTTCTCAACCTTTACTGCAAAGATTTAAAATGGTATTTTTTTCCTTACTGAATAAATGTTCTTAATTTTTTCTCCCCTGTAATAATTTTAAGGAGAGATCATCCCTGATAGCTGCCATTGTCTCTTACACTTTTGTTTGGATGGACAGCTAGACTACCTTTCCAGATTTTAAACTTTGTCAGAAGTCCATTTTTCACTTAGCCGATTTACCCTTCATGGCCAAGAGCTACCTTATCATTCTGTACTCCCATTCAGGTTATACTGTGATGTTGGCACTGTCGCAGCTTTCCTGTAGTGGTGTAGAAGCAGCACAGTTTTTTGTGTTTTGTGAGCGAGCAGCTGCTCAAAACTGTGTTGAAGACCAACCTTTTATCATCTGTTGTAAGGTGACTTACATTTTGCTAATGCACACAAGACAAGTTAGACAGTGTTGTTATTTCAGTGTTATTGAGGAGCCTCATGACATCATGTAGAAAACTTGCACTGTAACCCAGTACATCTACACTCAGGATTATGTTTTAGTATCTCTGAAGCACTTGTAATGGTGTATCTTTTTTGTTAAGGTGGAGTGATTTAATTCTTCTGTTTCCTACTGTTAAATTATCATTATTCCTGTTTGGTGTAAGCCCTGAAGTGGATTTGTGTTTCAGTGATAGAATGAGGGCAGCAGTGGAAAACTGCACAGACTTTTTTCCCCTCTGTGGACTTATAATAAATGACCACATGCTCGATATGGAAGCTGGTTCTGTCTAGAATTTAAAATCATCTGACAAGAACCTGTAGAGCTTAGTTTTCTTTAAACTGTTAAATGGAAATCTGAACAGGGGGAGTGTCTGGGGAAAGGGCATTATATGAAGCACTTAGCAGCAAAGTACCTACAGATTCAACAGCTAATAGATTGTTATCTGCCACAACTTAAAATCCTGAAACCAAATAAAATTCTAAATGTGGATTCTTATTCCTGTGTGCTGCTTGAGCAGTCTTTGCTAAATTGTTCTGTGCATAATTTAACGTTCATCCTTTTAACTTTGAAGGCATATTGCCAAAGAATTACTCATACAGTTAAAGAAAAAAAAAATACTCAGTGAGTGTAGCCCATAAATAAGCTACACAGTCTTACTTCCCTTTCCAGGTTTTTCAACAAATGATAAAGGGTATACTCTTCAAAAATGCATTTACCAGAAAGAAACCTTTCAAATAGCTTCTAGTACATACAGCTATGGCTTTTAATGACTGTTGCAGTAAGCTTGGTAAATCACTTTCACTCTATTTTAAGCACATTTCTACTTCTATGTTGTTGTTGTTGCTGTAAATTCCATTGCTGTCTCCAGTCCTGATTGGTAGTGCTTAGCACTTTAGGTGGAAATAATGCATTGGAGTTGGAAAGCAAGTTTAGTGAAGTGACAACCATCACAAGTGGTGTTTATTATAATTAACGTGATATGAGAGTATACACAACAATCAAGATATCATAATTAAACCATTTTTTACAAAGTGTGGAAGGTGTTTACTTCCAGACACAGTGCTTTTCTTTTCCTAATGATGAAGGACTCATCACTGGACAGCCATTTGACTGGACTGAAAGTTATTTGATCTTTGTTTTCATTGTTATACAGAGATGAGGTATTTGCAGCATTATCCATTCATTTTATCATGCCTTACATTTATTATTCCTCTAAAAAGATACTTCAATTACTGATTATGTATTTATGGCTAAATTTCAGGCTACTATTACTAGAACCATGCAATATAAATCCAGAAGTGAATTTCAATGCACAAGGGGCTAAGCAGACATCCAATAGAAGTTTCAGCACTTCTAGGTTCTGTAGGACTGGATTAGGCGTAGCTTTGGAAGATATTTGCCAATGTCTAAACAGAAAATCCCTTGCTGCAGTTTAACCCAATGCTATCTATAACGCACAAAAGGAATATATACTTCCTTTTTGCAGCAACCTATTATGTATTTAAGCAGTTATCATATATTCCCTTATATTGACTTCTCTTTCTTGGAAAACAATCAGAATTACAAATTAGTAATTAGAGGTGTGTTATGGCTTGAGGAAACCCACAACAATTTATTGTTGTTTAGACAATTATTCTATCACCCGACGACCCCACCCCACCTGGGAAAGGGGAATCGGGGAAAATCAAGGAAACATGAGGGCAGAAATATAAATAGATTTAATAGGGTAAGACTAAATAATTAACATTAATAATACTAAAGAAACAGTATTGATCCCGATACTAATATAAAACATACAAGGATCATACTCAGCCCATTCTATCTGTAGGAAGCTGTGCGCTCCCAGCAGTAGACAGCAAATGTCGGACACTGAGTGCTATGGCTTCGGGGGAAAGAGAAGGCCTCAGGGGTCCGGCACTGGGGCAAGAAGTTCTCTGGATCACCACCATCAAGGGAGAGAGAGCACTTCGCAGTGAACTTTCTAATTTCTATTGAATGTGCTGTTCGTGGTATGAAAATAATGCTGTCAGCCAGCTTGGATCAAGTGCGCAGGTCTTGCTCCTCCTCATCGCCGCACCTGGCGAGCTCGAAAACACTGAGACCTTGAAACCCACGTACCATAGCTGGCTATAAAGCAAATATTTTCAGAAATTCAAACACTAGAGACTTCTAAAAGTGCAGTTTTCCCAAGCATTAGAAGATAAATTACTCCTCTGTCACTCAAACCAGGACAATGTGTCTTCTCAGCCTTTTTGCAGGAGAATTCATAGAATCATAGAATGGTTTGGGTTGGAAGAGACCTTAAAGATCATCTAGTTGCAACACCCCTGCCATGGGCAGGGACACCTCCCACTAGACCAGGTTGCTCAAAGCCTCGTCCAGTCTGGCCTTGAACACCTCCAGGGATGGGGCAGCCACAGCTTCTTTGGGCAACCTGTTCCAGTGTCTCACCACCCTGACAATAAAGAGTGCTTGGGATTGCCCGGACCCATGTGCAGGGCCTTGCACTTGGCCTTGTTGAACTTCATGAGATTCACATGGGCCCACCTCTCAAGCCTGCCCAGGTCCCTCTGGATGGCATCGCTTCCCTCCAGCATGTTGACTGTACCACACAGGTTGGTGTTGATGGCAAATTTGCTGAGAGTGCACTCAATCCCACTGTTCATGTTGCCAAAAAAGATGTTAAACAGCACCAGTCCCAATACCAACCCCTGAGGAATGCCGCTCATCACTGGTCTCCAGTTGGACATTGATCTGTTGACTGCAACTCCTTGAGTACGACCATCCAGCCTGTTCCTTATCCACTGAGTGGTCCATCTGTCAAATACATGTCTCTCCAATTCAGAGACAAGGATGTTGTGTGGGACAGTGTCAAATGCTGTGCTTCAAAGTAGTTCATTGTGCTTCCATGTTGCTTGGTGCTTGTCTGGCTGCAGTGGTTGTTCTACCATGTACCAAAAGACTAAATACACTTATAGTCCTTCCAGCCTCCTTGAGGTACCTCTTGTGTGATTATGAAAGTAGGATAAGGAGATTTTCAGTGGTTACTTGCATAAGGCACGTTTTGAATGTCAAAAAGGAAAAAAGATGCTAAGTATGTTGGGGACATTAGGATACAGAAGCAGCCCCTTCAGGTTAAGGGGTAACTGAATAAAAAGAAGAGAAGGCAACGTCAGTGGGAGCCTGCTGAGGATGTTGTTAAGGGGGAAAAGTGGAAGAGGTTAATATATTTGGGGTAGGTTTGTTTAATGGTTTTGTGCATTATATATATATGAGATTGACTTACAAATTTCTGTAGTCTGGGTATTTTTTTCATGTATTTTGGGGGATACAAAGCTGCATGAATAGAAGAAGAGAAAACGTGCTTGGAATCAGTCTGATATCTCAAAAAACTTGACAAGCATAGATCAGAAAACAACTGATGCTATAGGTATTATGAAAATAATGTGTGAATAATAAATATTATTGGCTTCATTGAGTTTAATTAAGTGTAGGGGAGATCTGCAGCACACTAATAAAAATACTTATTTTATGGAGACAAAAGTAGCAAAATAAAGGAAATGTTTTCTCTCCACTAAGTACATTGAAACAATTTAAGTATTTGAAATGATTTTGAAGCATTAAATAACAGAGACAAAACATATGCTTTAATGAAAATACTTATCTCGCCTCTCTTGTGGAACACATTTCCGTTTAAAAAAAGATTAGTGCCAAAAGACAGTCATTCAGAGAGGCAAAGCTTAAAAAATTCCTAAAGCCTACACATTTCTTGAGTTTTGTTCTTCCATAACCACAAAATAGAGCTTGACAGAGGCAAGATACTAAAGAACCTTGAAAAATACTAAGCAGTGCTGCATATAAAGGAAGATGACATAAAACTGCAATACAGAAATTCTGTATTGGCTGAGATTAGATGTTGCTTTCAAAAGCTGCATAAAATTGAAGCCATTAGCTTATATTTGCATTTAAGCCACGGAGTTGTAATGTTAGACAGTTATAAAGTTGTAAATTATAATCAGACAGGTAATGTTACACATTATAGGAAGATGGCTCATTTTGAATACAATATTTGAGGAAACATTTAAAAAAAAATACTAAGAGCTAGAGTAATAAAGCATTAGACTGTTGAGATATATAGGCATTTGTGTCAGCGTACAGAGATTATATTTGGAACTGGAAGCAGCTTTTTTTTCCCAGAAATTTACCATCAGGAGCTCTAAAACATATTAGTTCCACTAACATATTGCCACTTCTTCCGTCTTCGTAGAAACTTGTAGTTTCTGACATTTGTAGGTATTTTTCAGTGCTTGCTATTATTTACTGAGAAATCAAGAGGAATCAAAATTATACATAAACGGTTATTAATACACACTCAGATGACAAGTCTCTCTTTTTCCCCCCCCCCTTACCCTGTCAAAGTTTTCTTCTGAGAATATGGAATAAATGAGAACTTCAAGCATTTGCTGCTTCTAAGATAATGGGGCTTTTAAGTTATCATCTAAATGACATGAACTGCTAGAGAACTGCTCTCGGGGAGTGCAAGAGCATCACTCCCAGTGACAACAGTGCTGCCAGCAATCTGAAGGAGTGAGGCAGGATAGGTGAGTGGCAGTTGAAGGATGAAATATTATTGAAGTAGGGTATGCTTTTTTTAATTCTGACTAATGATGTCCAGTGGGGCTTGGGGTGGGGGCAGTTGGTGTTTAGAGAAGTACTATCTAAGAATGCCATAGGTGTAGACCTTTGTCACGATCAAGTTAAAAATAAATATACATATGTATATATATTTAAAAAAATAATGTTATATACTCGTGTGCACAGTACTTCAGATTTATCAAGAAAATGTTCATCTTCAGACCTGTAAATGCAGTGATACTTTGCAATTGTCTTTTCCTTCCTTATAGGCAGGTCAGCAAGGAGAACAGGCTGAGAGGACAAGAACCAGCAACAAGGAGGGAGAAAATCATTTTGTCAGGTAGGAGTAGTGCAGAAACAGAGACACCAAGAGTTCAAGCTGTACATGGAAATGAATGATAATCATGTTTGTAGATTATTGCACTCACAATTCCAGTTATAGTCTAGTTCCCCGCTAAGTTCTGATGCCAAAAAAACCTTGATGAAATCATTCTGTAAAACTATCTTCACCACAACTGACAGCGAAACGTTCATGTGTGACTAGAGTCAACTGGAATGACTGTTTGCCAGTGATTGAAGTAATATCACCCAAGGTAGTTAACAAGGTTACGGTAAAAGAGGTGTTTTATTCCTACTAAAAAACCCCAGTGTTATAGTCCTATTTATTTTATTTTACTTTCACTTTTTACAAGTGCATACTGAATACACAATCCACGATTCAACTACCATGTTTCTTTTCAAGCTGTAAAATCCTATGCAAAGCCAATAAGTACAAAAGTCTGAATCTTAAAATTGCATTCTGATATTTGTGTTACAAACTTTAGAACTGATAGACCTGTTAAACTGAAATATCAGCCTTTCAACAGCAAATACTAGCTATAAGCTGAACTATTTCGGTAACTGTAAACACAATAATAATTCTCATGATGAATCTCTGAAAAGTTCATTTGATGAAACTCGTAAGAAATATATGGAATTCAAAGGAATGAATAATTCTGCATTACTGATAAGAGCTAACTAAATTTTTTTTCAAGTGACAAGAAGAAGCCATGTTTTGTTATGGAAGTAACAATACAAAAGAAAAACCGAGAAAAATATCAAGATCTCTGTAACTGAAGTTCATTCTTCTAAACGGATAAAAATGCTTTCAAATTGAAAGTATATTGAAGAGCCTTTTCAAGACCGTGCATTTGTTCTTGTGGCAATATGAGAGTTACTTAATTACTGGGGTATTTTGGTGAAAGGGTCAACTTATAACTGTGAATTATCAGGATTTATATTTCAGTCTGACAAGTAAGCCACCTGGGGCTTACGGCTACATCCTCAGTCTCAAATGAGGAAAAAGATTACTTTTAAATTGGGTCAAAATTTCAATATCGAATCTTTTTGGCCACAATAGAGAAGAAACATATTCTGCTTTTTTGACCTAATTAAAATAAAGAAAAGTATGTAATAATTTCCTGAAAGAACTTGGAAAAGGCGGTGGCTACTTATTTCAGAAATACTGAAGGTGTGTATGTAATTCAAAGAAGTGTTTTCATGGTAGCGTGAGACAGTTGATTGTGAAAGTTGGAAAGGAAATGTATATTAGCACAAAGGTGCAAAACAGTTTCTCTTCTTTGGATGACCCTTCATGCAAATGCTATTTTTATTCAGTAAGCGTGGAACAATACAATAATAACTTTTCTTAGCAATGAAGCAGATTACACAAGCATTTTAGTTACTTTTAACTATATTAGCATCAATTGTCAATATACTGCTGCAGTCTATCCAGATGGCTGAATCCCATGCTTAGTGTTCTGCTGAAGCAGGCTTGCTTGTTACAGAAATTGTGCCAAGATTCTCAACAAGTAAATTTAATTCTGGAGATGTTCCAGAAGACAATTGAACTTTAACTATGTGCCCATTAGCAACTGTTGTGGTGAAGTAGGCGTAGGTCTGTGCAGTAAGACAGCATAGGTGATATCCTTGCATTTGCGGGGTGGGAAGGCAATGTTTATTTGAAACTAGAATCATAGAATCACCTAGGTTGGAAGGGACCTTTAAGATCATTGAGTCCAACCATCAACCTAACACTGCCAAAACCACCACTAAACCATGTCCCTCAGCACTATGTCTACCCGTCTTTTAAATACCTCCAGGGATGATGACATGATCACGTCCCTGGACAGCCTGTTCTAATGTTTGATAACACTTTCAGTGAAGAAATTTTTCCTAATATCCAATCTAAAACTCCCCTGGCACAACTTGAGGCCATTTCCTCTTGTGTTATTGCTTGTTACTTGGGAGAAGAGACTGACCCCCACCTCTCTACAGCCTCCTTTCAGGTAGCTGTAGAGAGCAACAAGGTCTCCCCTCAGCCTCCTTTTCTCCAGGCTAAACAAGCCCAGCTCCCTCAGCGGCACCTCATAAGACTTGTGCTCTAGACCTCTCACCAGCTTCGTTGCCCTTCTCTGGACTGACTCCAGAATCTCAAGGTCTTTCTTGGAGTGAGGGGCCCAAAACTGGACACAGTATTCTAGGTGGGGTCTCACCAGTGCCGAGTACAGGGGGACGATCACTTCCCTAGTCCTGCTGGCCACACTATTCCTGATACAGGCCAGGATGCTGTTGGCCTTCTTGGCCACCTGGGCACACTGCTGGCTCATATTCAGACCAGTTCATCCGGTCCTGTAGGTTCAAAAATCTTATAGTGATTAGGATACATCAGGTATGTTACTTGAACACACCTTCTGGTTTAATTTCCTCCAAAAGGAATCAAAGTTGACATACTTAGGTCACTTCAAGATGTGAACTAATGTGTGTCCAGTAGTGGAAATGATCAGGAGGTACACTTCTCACTCCTATGAACTAAATGGGAACATGGATGCACCATTCTAGGAAACACACTGATGTATCTGGTGTGTTAGACACCTCTTTCCATGGTTAAAGGCATGAATGTTATAAACGGTTGTTCAGGTTGTACTAGTCTGGATCTGTGACAACAGCATGGATAATGCTCTGGATGTCAGCCGTTTGTGTGTTTTTTTTTTTTTTAAAATGCTGCACCTGCTGTTATAATAGTTCAAGTAAAAGCATAATTTCTTACAGGTATGTTTGCTTAGATAAAAACATTATGGGCAATATGTCTTCCTGAAGTAATCTTGCTTAACCGAGCACTATTTAATCTAGCCCTGCGGAGTCGTCATGTACGCATGATCCCATTTCAGAAATCATCCTAGTGAATCAAGTCAATGTGCTTACTAGCTATTTTGTTAGTGTGCTTAGCTTGGTATGCGGTTACTTGCTTTTTGTGTTTCTTAATGGATCATGTGGAGCTCTGTATAAGTGAGTTGGCCTAGATGCAGCTTAATACTATTTTAATAGCAGAGATTATAACCTTCTGTTGAGAACGTGTTCTCTTTTGGTTTATGTCCTTATTACGTATCTAGATAATTTTCTTGGATTTAAAGGAACAAACGATACGAATTAAACACGTTCCTTTTTTGTGCTTCTATTTGCTTTACTAGTTATGACCGGTGTGGCTAGTCTCAGGTCTTTGGTCTTAACCTGCCTTGAAAACTGAGACCTAAGATGTCCCTTTGTTTTCTCTAATAAAGTAACATCTGTCCACTGATGACAGCTCCATCAACCTTTTTTATACCTGTTTTCTTCAGTTAGGCAAGAATTATCAACAAAGGAATGTTCTTGTTTGTATTCTTTTTAGACCTCTGTAGCAAATAATAAATATGCCTCTTTCTCCCTAGGAAGCATGTAGTTCTTCCCTGCTAATGAGATTTCAAACGTTAAAGCATGCTGATACGAGCACAGTACAGCTGCGATTATTCTTGTTGCTAGGAAGTGATGAACCTGCTATCTAATATGCTGATTTTTCTTCTGGAACTATACAACGTATCCTGTTTTCCTAAATTTAAGCCATAAAACTAATTTCTCACTTGTTAGGGTCAAAATCTAGAGTGCATTAATACTTTGAGTGAGCTTAAAACAATACTTTCATAGTTGAATTAACGTAAAATGGTAAATATACTAATTTTTCTGTAGTACACACGAGGTATTTTCTGTCTGCTGCAGTATCCTATCTACAACGTAATTTAGAAAATAGTTGTGATTGCTTTGCTGATTTTCCTTAAATGTCAGATGATTTTGGGCAAGCCCTCCATTTTTCTTCCCTATTCCCCAACTTGAGGATTGCCATCCCAAGTCTTATTGCCTCTGCAATGAAATTTTTCCTTGAGAGGTACTATTTTGAGCACAGATTTTTGTAACAGTGGGAATTATTATCTGTGACTAATAACCATCTCTATGGAGCTTGTTATACAATGAAGACTGATCACGTGCTTGAATATATTCCTGTGATTGCTTGCAGCTATGAATAGCTTAAACTTCTGAAAGTTGCTGCCTTATCAAAAGAGGTGCAGTACTAATCTTTTTTTTTCCTACTGAAATAAGGTAAATTATTTAAACTACTGCTATTTTAACTCAAGTTCAATAACACTTAGATGAAATTCCATGCAACAGACTGGAAAAATGTACAAATTAACAGAGATCAAGCTGGTCCTTGAACTGTTCTAACAGAATTTTAATTGTCGTTTGAATGGACCCTTATATAGCTAAACTGTGTTTCTAAAATAACATTTCTTGGGAAGTGTCCCATAGGTGTGCGAATAATAAGATACCCGTAGAGAAGGTCTTACTTGGAACCCATTTTTTTCTTATTTATTTTTAAACAACTCTTATTTGTTTGGTACAAATGTTTTGAGAATTAGGTACTGTTCTTGGCACAGTGTGGAGGTTTCTAGAGTAGTTGGGGCTTTGGAGGAAGATCAGAGTCAGGATGTTCTCTCTGGTGATATGGCTGCGTTTCATATTCTAGTACCCATTCCAAGAATTTGTATTTGAGAAAACTTGAAGGCAAGCTAATCTGTAGAAATAAAGGGTATATGACTGGTTGTTGTATAAGCATGAAGTTTATTACTCACCTTGTTTTCTGTTGATTTATGTAGGTAACAATATTTACTCTTTAGCTAGTCATACTGCATATAAAATAAAAACCAACAATCAAAAAAACCAAACCAACCAAAGAAAACCCACAAAAAAACAACCTGTGGATGGCATGGTCTATTCTATCTGTCATGTAAACAAACCTGTATTAATTGTAATGAAAACAGAGCTTGAAACAGTACTCGAAACAGTTTCAGTACTTGAAACAGTTTCAAGATGAAACAGAAAGATTTCCTTTCGTGTAGTTATGCTGATTCATTAACAACTGTAAAATATAGCTATAGCTTGATCAAGACTTTACTAGCATTGCTTTTAACTCAATGAATGCTGTATAATTGAATTGAGTGTTGTATTTTATAATAGCATGACTAAACTATAGTTGTCAGGTTGTTGTTCTCCACCACCCCACAGGTTGTTGTTCTCCCCCACCCCACTTCTGGTCAGATTGCTCGTGACAAGCATTGCTTTGGTATTTGAAATACTAAAACTGGATTTCATTGCATTCATGAAGTGTCTCTTACAGCTGTGTACCATGAAATGAATTATTCAGGTCTGTCTTCAGAATAGTTCTAAACTTTGGCTACTTTTGAAGGAGATAGTGATTACTGTTGTGACAGGCCACCAATATGAGGTAAGAGAACGTAGACAGTTTTTGTAGTCCGAGTTCCACTGAGGGATTTGCCTGACCTTTAATTCTAATCATTAGTTTATCTCCATAAAGGTTCTTGCAGTAGGTACTCTGGTTTCCCTATTCATAAGTGGGAAGTATCAGTCTGGTGGATATGTCATAGAAATTAGAGCATAATACCTGAAAATAAGTTGATGCTTTTTCAGTATAAAAATATAGCATGTTTCAATACATCTAGTACACTGTGGCATGCAGATTTGTACAGAAGGTAGAAACTGCTACTTTTGATTTGCTTCTATTACATCAATAATGAGGATGTAAAATAATAGTGTAAGTAAACAAGAGATTGTTACTCAAGGTAAGAACCACAGCTTAGATTGCAAACAAGCTGTCAGTAATGATAGCCATAAGGAACTTCTATGTTAGGTAAGCCCAAGTGAAAATGAGAATGCAGTAGGTTGTTACTGAGGCCATGTGAGTTTTTTGTAGAAATTAAATGTGATTGATTAAATTTACTTTTGAGGGACTAGAATAATGAATAAGTGCTTGCTTACTTATTCAGTAACACTTATGATCTTGTTAACAACATGTTAGGGGGAGGAAAATTGGACGAGCACTGATACTGCCACCTCATTAGGCATTGAATACTGTACTGGGAGATAGGGTCATGGGTATTTGTGTGCTGCTGGGGGGCAGTGGTGGGGGTGGTGATGGATGGGGAGTGCAAGCAAAGAAGGTAAAGTGATTAAGAAATTGAGAAGTAGTTTCAAAAGCTCTGCCGTTTGTGTACATTTGAGTTCTGTCACTTAAGAATATAAACACAGCATGATTATTGAGAATTAAACCATGTTCCTACCACAGAGCATGGAGCAAGGTCAAAAAGCAGAGTGATTCAAATTGTGCAAATTAGACAATGATTTTGAGAAATACATCATGACAAAGAGCTATCAAAAAATAGTAACAGAACAAAAGAGACCAGGGAAAAGGTTATAACTATATTCTTAACTGTATGAAGTTGTCAAACAGTAGAATAACTTAATTTTAATGAAGCAACAAGACTCCATAGAGGGTGATGACCAGTCAAGTAAATAATGTCAGTTTAATAAGGTTCTAAAGGTTACAGGCCTTGTGGTAAAGCTAGATTTTGCTCGTCTCTGTGTAACACTTAATGGTATGTTAGTGGCAATACCATTATGTCCTGGAGTACACTAATCATGCAGTGAAATTATAGAATAGGAATGCAATGTTACACAAAAGCAATTATGAGGTCTGAATTTTGTAGCTCTCACCTACAATGTGGTTCAAACAAAAAGCAAAACCGTGAAACACAGGCACTAAATTGTAGGGGGAATAAACAGTGCATAGCTGGTCTCTACTTGGAGGTAGGAAGGTCCTCCATTCCCTGTACAATGGTTCTGTCGGACTGCTGTATTGTCTAAGGTGAAGAAAGATCTTCAAGCCTTGAAATTTTATTCCAAAATAGGATGAAGAGAAAGGAAAATTGTATGAGACACCAGAAAACAGTTGCATTCATTAAAGCGGTGAAAATCCATAGTGCTAATTGAAGTACCTGTTAAGTGTGTGCTAGTCATGTAAGACTCTTTTCATGTAGAATTAATTCAAACAGTAATTCAGGTTTATGTGGGCTGTGTGCCTTGTCAATGAGATCCCAAGCAAAAGATCAGGGGAAGAAATCAAGTAAATTATATCCAATTACCCTTGGGCTAAATATACTAATATACTGAATTACAGAATTTGGAGAAAAGAGTAGGGGATGTTAGTTTCAGCAAAATCAGTTTTCAGCACTTTTTAAAGATACATGCTGCTGTGATGCAACTATGAAGAAGGAACTACGCTGTACAACTCACTGGTGTATCAAAACCGAAGTGTTAAAACATTTGTTAAATTACTGCTTTATGAAGTGAAGTCTTTTCAGATTGAATGGTAATACAAAACTGAGGAGGCATTTATTTACCTCTATGTCAAGCTATGCTTACTTTAATTAGGGTGTATCTCTAGCAATGAAAAGGAAAATAAATGTCACTTACATTGATTCCTAACTTCTAAGATTGTGATTTCTGACTGAAAGACATAATTATGTTCCGTGTTACTATTGAATCTCTACATTTTTGTCTCATAGCCATAACTGAATAATTCAGTCAGCTTCAAAAAGTGCTTGAAACTGACTTCCTCCTTTGTTGTTTTAGTTCTGGGTTTGTTTGGGTTTTGTTTTTTTTCTTTTGTTTCGTCAACTCTGGGTTTTGTCTTCAGAATAACCTCTGTTTCCAAAAGGTATTCTGAAATATTCACGATCATACAGCAAAAGATTGCTGAAGTCCATTTTTAAAAATCGAGCAATTAGCTACTTTTAAGAAATGAAGACAGGGAACAAGTTATTAAAACGTACGTGTGTGTATCTGCTTGGTATTTGGAAAAAAAGAGCTATTTTTCAAGTATTATTCTTCAACTTACTATACTTTCAGGTATTATTCTATATTTCAAGTATTATTTTCCTTCAAAAGAGCTCACACTTCTAGTAGTTTCTAATAAACGAAGAAATATTTCACGACATGGTGCTTTATATTAAGACAGTCATCATTCTTAATCAGTGTTTTAATATCTGTAGATATTTGCTCAAAGGATTTGAGTGGCATTGTGTATATTGTTTCATGTAGGGTTCAAAACAACTGAAATCAGTTCCTTATAGCTGAAAAAAGTAGTTCAGCAGCGATGCCTGTGAATAAATGCCATGTCTTCTGCAAACATGCATTTTCTTATACCTTAGCTTTTACTCATAGTAGTATAAGCATGTGCTTGCATGGGTCTACAGTTTTGTTTGTTGTTTTTTTGGTTATGTTTTGTTTTTTTAAAATCCAGTGATGTTTAAGGTCAGCCTTTGGCTGCAATGCAATTAATCAGATGTTCTTTTGCAGAATAAGCAGTGTACAGAAACGCACTTAACATGCAAAGAAATCTGTTGTGCACATTGAAGTTGGTAGTTATAACTGAGGTAATAAAGGGAGTACATATCATAACTGTATTGATCATATACTGTCAACCTGCATAATTCTACCTTGTGATATTTCATACTTTAAAACCTTTAAAGCACTAATGGGACACATACAGATCCAGCAGTGTTTTGCCAGGACTTCGTTTTGAGGCATCTGCTGTGAATCACCCTTGATCTAGTAAAGATGAAATCTGACGCTCTTTACCATCAGCTTGTGCTCCTCAAAGTGACTTTAAAAATGTTATTATAGGCTTCCATGTACATGGTGCAGTGTCTAAAAAAACTGTATCTAGTGTGTCAAGTCAATTTTTAAAAAAAAATTTTTATTTTTTTAAATACTGTCTTGATTGCCTTCCCTGATAAGTCACGCAGGGAATGGCTAATACAGTCTTGTCAAGCTCTGAAAGCTAAGCTGTAATTGTATTAATGCAAAAGTGACGCCTTCAGTATGTTTGTCCTGGCCTAACTGTTTGAAATTTAGGAAACTGGTCTGCTTTCACAAGAAGAGAGAGTCTCTGTTGATTTGCAGTGCCAACAGGAGATGAAGGCAGCAAAACTTATTTTGGCTTTGCAAGACAGCAGATGAGGTGGAAAACCCAGGGGATTCTCTCTCCTTATTCCAAAGACCTTTTTTGTATAGATGCCTTGCAGAACAGTACTGTTTATGAATTTAGAGGAGGGCTGTTCTGGCACTCTTATGGCTTGAGTTTCTTTTATTATGTGCCTATTTTGATTAGTTACTCATCGATGCCCTGAGAGTATTTTCTCTGCTCTGTGTCTGTTCTTTTGTATTGTACTAATTATGTATTTTAACTTCCTTTTGTCCTTAAATCCTCAAAATGATTACACTTATATTGTCCGTACATCTTTTTAATTCTTTATTACACTAGCTGATAAATAATCATAGTGTCAAATCCTGATTGTCATAGTGTTTTTTCAGCTGGTTAGGAGTACTCTGGATAGCTAATTAAACTATAACATATAGGAAAATTTATTATAGATAAGGAGAACGATTGACAGAAACTGCATTATGAAATCTCTGTCTGTTAAAGTTGACTAGCTTAAATATTGATCGAGTCAAACCGAAGAATCAATGCCAGATACCGAGATGGATTTGAAGCAGCAGAATACAACTTCATTTAGCATTATAGTTTCCCTCCCACCTCTTACATAAATCATTTATCTCATTCTAATATATTGGGCTCCAAACATATGTCTAGTAAACTTCACAAAATTCGCAGAAACTTGGTGAGAAATTTCAGCTTATCAAGTCAATACTTTTTGAGAGGCCTATCTACTGCAACGTTCCCAATTTGTTCTACACTTGTGAGGTAAACTCTTCTAACTCTTCTGGTCCTTATCTGAAGTGTTACTGAACAACAGCACTTGCATTGCCACTCAGACTTCTTGTGGTTTTTCATGTTTGTTTTTTTCCTTCCTAATTCATCATTACACTACAAGTCAACTTTTGTATTTGACAAATGAGTTCCATTGCTCTGGAACACTTGCCTCCAATTAATGTCCTTGTGTTCAATTCTCTCCAAAATTACTTTTTGCAATTTGTTTTCCATAAATGATTTGCAAAGGCAAATTGCATTTCAGAAATGGAGGAATTCCATTCCTTCCCCTCCCCCCCTCCAAGTGCCTAGCTGGGGCTTGTCAGCTCATCTGCTACCTGCCACTTAAGGATTTTTATTGTATTTTTATTTTTTACTCAGTAATACCCAATACGAAAATCTTAATTTGAAATAAACCCAAATTTGCCATTGCAGGTATTCCGGTTTGTTCAGGAGCTGTAGTGTTAAGACTATAGGCACCAAATGGTTGGGTTGTTCTGTGGTTTTCTTTAATTCTGTTTTTTAATCAGGATCAGACTGACCTGGTAAACCCTCAGTACCTGGTGGAGTAAGAATCACAAGTGAAGCATCCTTTACCAGATCTCAGGCTGCTGAGGCTGGTGGCACTGCAACAGGGCAACTGTTGGTCTGAGGTACAAGTGTAGTCTAAGTCTGTCACTAGTAATCTCTGAGAAAGCCAGGTATTTTCAGCTGAGATTTGTTTCTTTCTTGTGTTTTCTACCAGAACTTTAATGTATTAAGTTATGCATGTACTATGCCATATTTCTGTACTAATCTAGGTAGTATGCTGGTTTTGGTATTTTGTATATAGTACAAAAAACATAACCTTTTGTTTGAAATTCAATCTATCTGACCATATAATTGGGTGTCCACAGTTTTTGTATGGCCAGCATTCTAGCCTAGCACTAATATTAGTCCTTAAGTAATTTACGGCAATTTTTTGTTCATTTGTTTCTCTCAAGTAAATACCGCTGTAACCTACATGCGGTACCATCTTCAATGTATTGTCATATACCTGAAAGGGGAGCATATTTGCTTGGTTTCCTTTCAGAGATTGTAGGTAAAAGGCCACAGTAAACTCTCCAGTGTCCTCTTCATGTTTAGGTATAATGACATAGTGTGGAGTTTCTTTGTGTTTGCATGCCTGAGAATGAAAAAGACAAAAGATTGTTTTATACAAATATACATTAAAAAAAGTTTCATAGTATGCAATTCTGGAGTCTGGTGTAATCTCTTCTATCAGCGTGTGTTGGGATGAGAACTGGAAAAGGACAGAAAACAGGAAATGTATTTCTTCATCCTGTTCCTACCGCCCCTCCCAAAGGAAAAAATACAACCCTGTTACCATGGAAAAATCAACATGATAGGGAACTGTTGGATTGCCAATACCATTTTTTAAAATCCAATTGGTTGCAGCTGTACTGAGAGGGAACAAATGTTTTGCTGCCTTTGCTGCCAAATAATAGATTATATTTGGAAGCATAAGACTAATGAAAAAAAAATACAGTTCAGAAACCTAGTGATTGCAAAGCTTCAGGCATAAGAAAGGAAACTGTTAACTTTCTTTGTAAAGAGTACTGTGCTCTAAAAATTTAGGTTTTATGTTTTTTAGGTGCAGTGTTAAGTTATATGTAATATTGTTTCCTGAAGATTCAATTTTTCACTGTGGCAGTGATCCCAAGCTTCATGCTTTCTGCTGGCCATAATTTCTCTCTTTACCAGCAGCAGCCATCTGCTTGGAAAATCATTAACTCAAACTTGGGCAGAGGGGGGCAGCAAGGAGGGGAGAGCACTGGCTAGAAGAAAGACTTGTCCTGTGGAGGTATAGCAGGCATGGCGTTCCCGATTCTCTTTGTATGTTCAGTACTGGTGGACAGCCTTCTTCCATAGAAAAGTGATTCCCTCCCCTCCGAGGTACTACCATGCAATGAACCCTGCTTGGGTTGTGAGAGTCTGAATTGCATGAGGATTTTGTTGTCTCGAAAGTGTGCTGTTCAGTAAGGGCCTTTCTCCCTGCCACGGCTTACAGGGTTTTTAGTTAACTTAATTGGCTGAACTTGTAGGTTTTGGCAAATTCAAAGGCTGAACTTGAACTTCACTATTACTGAGTAGAGTTACCAGTTTTTGGCTTTTGTGGAAGTTGAAAGGGGTTTGACATCAGCCAGAAGTGACATGACCTGTAAGTTAACAAGTTGCTGCTCACCAGGTGAGGTTACCTGCTCTCCACTGCAGGGTGGCTTCAGCCAGCACTCTGCATTTCACATGTGGAACACACTTGGCACTGGTATAAGGCCTAGCTGAGGACCAGCAACTTTAACTGAAGTGACTTTGCCATAGGTGACCAAATCATTAGGTCACCTTAATGTTTTTATTCAATATGTAGGATCTGTAGGTTCATTATTTGAAATGATTAGGTATAAGAATGGAAAGAAGAAAAATAGTTATTCTATTAAGCTTATTACAAGCAGACATAAAAGTTAAGTGTATACCGTTAAATCTTGTTAAAGCAAACAAACAAGTTACCCATTTTTCAGTCGTCTGTTCATCATCATGGTAGAAACATTGATTTGTATCTTTCAGAAATCTATAATTGCAGACCTGTAGCTTAGTCTGGTCTAGGTGAATGGAAGCACTTTTTCAGTGCTTCTGTAAGAAACTAGTAATCTAAATCAATGCCATATGACATAAAGGAGAAAAGACATATCTTTAAAACATCAGGCGAGGGTTTAGCAATCTGATCCACATTCATGGTATTGAGCAATTCATCAAATATCTGGGCAACAAGCAGTAATTGATTTTACAGTATCTGACCATCTGACATGAATGTATATGTATAATATAGTTGAGTGGTGTTCATGCAAACTATTTTTCTATTGAGTTGCTGGTAGCTGTTAAGATATTACTAAAATATGCTGTGGTGTTTGAATTTTTTTTTTACAGTTTGTTGGCGATGAATGATGAAGGAATTTAAACCCTCACCTTTAGAAATAACCATCTGTTAGAAAATAGTTCGCTGATGTCTTCCTTATGCAGTGTGATAAAAATTACTGTTACCCTATGACAAAGAGGGCTAACCAATGTTACTTACTGCATCAAGAGCATGCTTAAAAAGCTACGCATTTTATCTTCTATTGAGACTATGTGAATCAGGCATTCTTAAGAGTAGTGTGCACAGCAGTGAAAAACAATGAGAAATTGGCTTCAGAGACCTGGAGTTGCCTGGTAGTTGAAGGTCAAAGTTGCAGCCTTCTGTTGGTTATAAACAAAGATGGGATTAGCACCTTGCCAGTTCAGCATCTGTGGTCAAGCTGAAGCCTATTTGGCAGCATGATTTTAGGTGGGTTAATAAAGAAAACACACTTTCCTCCATAGTAATGAAGCATGTTTTACATCAGATGTTGTTGGATATCATGAAACACTTGTTTATATAACTTTTAAAAAATTACATTCATGGAAAAATGCACTTCTTTCACTCTTTTAAAAGCCTGGATTTTTAAGCTTATATTACTCCTAGTATATATAGAATTATTGTAGAATTGCATGAAATAGAACTGTTAAAAAAGCAAAATAATAAACAGAATGCAAAGACTCTTCCCCCCCCTCCCCCGATCCTTGGATGCCTATTTTGAGTATGGATATTGTGCTACATTTTTCACTTTGGACAGAGAACTTCCTAAAAGGAAAATCAGATGCTGAAAGTTTGCAAGTTGTAAATGCTTGATTTGTTTCATCAACTATAGAATAGTATATTTCAGAGTGAATTAAATTCTAAACAGTGATCTATTCATTGTTCACATGAATTTGAATTTGTTAATGATATTCTAGTTTTTTGAAATACATGCTTGGCCCTGCTACTATGGGGACTTCAGGTAAACACAGGCGTAAAAATTCAGGTGTGTTTAGCAGATATAATAAAACTACAATAAAAGTGCAGGTGTGCGTAGCAGGTTTATCAAGTGACGCTTCTATAGACTAAAACAAAGTATGTCTTTATGTGAGTTAAGAGGTAATCACTAGTGCTGTGGCTTTCTGATTGCCCTTCCTCCATCGTTTTCTCTCCAGCTCCAGAGTGGCTGTGCCATTTTATCAGAGTATGCTATGACTCACTTCCCCATTGTATTTTCTCTTGCAGATGGCATCATTTCATCTCATGCTCTGAAAGTGACAAGTGACACTGTGGCACTGACTTTATTGTATTAGGCTGTACTAGCTGTGATGAATATATAATCTGTGTTGCAACTGTCTTTGTCTCTGCCTTACACAGCAGAGGGTGAAGTAAGAAAACACAGGGAAGCTAATATAAGGCTTCAGATACTACTGCTGTGACTTTGAGCATGAAGGCGGTATCAGTAATATCGTTATTGGTCCCCATGTAGTAACACTGATAATGGTATTCTTTCTAGCGTGCCAGGGAACATAGAGGCGTACAGCTGACTCACTGGCTGACGTTGTCATTTTGGCACACAAAAAGTTTGTAAAACGCTGCCAGTTCTGTCTTACTGTGTTGGATCTGTTTGCCCAAAGCTTTTAAATTCCTTTCCAGAGCTGGCAATTTTGTTGGAACTGTAACCTATGCATCCCACAACACTTCACTTTTTGAAACTGTGAGACATGAAAGTATTTAATGTGTTGCCAAAGTGAAAAATATTCCAAATGTAGTGTGAAAGGTTTATTCTTTTTATGCTGGTGTTATGATAGGCAGGCACTGAATTTTGTTGAGGGGGGGAAAATGCGTTGTGAAAGACCTTCCCACCACCACCCACACGCTATATTTCATCTTTCATCAAGATTTGCTGTAGTTAGCTGATTTAGAAATGGTTTGATGGGTGATGAAACAGATACCTGCATCTGTGCTTGGTAACTAGGGAAATCCATTACAATGTCTCCATGTTGGCTGGATCTGATCTTGACTGGGGAGTACCTGTACTACATAGTAGAAGGGATGATAGATGGAATGGGACCTCAAAATAAAACACGCACAGAGGTATCACTTGGATTAATATCTGGCCACCATTTTTTGATAATGTACATGCAGGCTTTATGAGCCACTAGTCTGGTCTTCAGCTCTGGGCAGTTCTTGCTGTATTGTGCAGGCATGCAAGTCCTGAGAGCAACATACCTTGGAGTCAGTATGAGAAATGTTGAAAATATTCACAGACAAAACATTATTGGCATCACAAACTTTTTTTTTCTATACTTGTCCTTCTGTAAAGACCTTAAAAAGTAAATTTTCCATTCCGAACAGACTGTTATTTTTTCTGCGCTTGCTTTCAGTTGAAAGGGAAATTCCATAGGAGTTGCACTTCTATTTGTGTGTTTGTTCTCTGCTGTGACTTTATTGACCATACAAAGAATGATGACTTTTTTTTTTTTTCCAGTAGTCTTTCAAGAGAATCTTCTGAAGCTTGGGTTGATTTGGAGAGGGAAGAGGGGTCAAGATAACAACAAAAACCTCTTCCAGGTAAATAAGCACATGTTCTTCCCTGCAGTAACATTTCTCTAGCAATTTCCACTACGTAGTGAACTAATAAAGACCTGGAGTATGTTTTTTGTACCTAATGATTCTAATAGGTATTTGTCAACTTTTGACGCTCTATAGTGGTGATTAATTTATTAAGCAGGTCTCATAGCTCAAATTGAGAGGCTATTCCCCCAGTAGAATATAGGGAAATGAGGCACTCGATGTTTTGGGTTAAGTGGAAATTCACCTTAAACGTCAAGGTCATGTATGTTGCAGAAAATGGGCTTCTCAATGCAGTTGTGCAAGACTTCAGTTTGTTCTGACTAGTCCTGTCTCAGGATCCATTTCTTCACACTGCTTCACGTAGCAGTGACGAAAGCAGTCAAGTCAAGACCCAGCCATCATTAACTTTAAGGGACTCGCTGCTGTTGAGAATAGCTTTCTCCCTAGCATTGTTTTCTTTGAGGAATTACAACTGGAGACCTGGACCGATTGTAAAAGAATGGTGACGATGAGAAGGAGAAAAGTAGCACACTTGTATATCTCCATGAAAGATTTATCCTGCTTTATTTCCTGTTTAGCTTGGAAATAGTTACATATCAACAGGAAAAACCCTGTTGTTCCAATTGCAATGTCTTCTATAGCAACAGAACTTCCCTGTGGCTGAATTCCTGGGCCCAGAGTCAGTAGAGATCTGCTCATTTCTCTTGCTCTGTCACACCAGAATGAATCTGACCATGTCTTGATGTACTGATCAAACTTCTCTCCAAATACATGTTTATTGTGAATGGAACAAAGTCTCAAGTGCAGCAAATTCAATCTACTTTGCTTCCACTTTATCTTGAAAAAAATAGCTTGTGCCTTCAGGCAAAATTTGAATGCAAACGGGAATGTTGGTTTGTGGGTTTTATGTATATTGGTTGGGTTTTTTGTTGTGTTTTTTTTTTTAAAGTGACAAAACAAGGCAAAAAACCCCCACCAAAACAAAACCAAAAAAACCCCAAACACCCATAAAGTAGAAATTATGCTTGAATGCATATATGATTTTGTCAGTTTCTTACCTAAGAAGATCCACAGACGCAAAAAGATCATTGTGTCTGAAATGTTGTTTTAGGGAAGTTCAGCTGTCTTTCTTTAGCCTTTATCCATCTTCTAGGTTGTAGGAGGTCTCTTTACAATATCAGTATTTTAATGTATCCTGTTGCAGGGTACATGTTGACATTGGAATGAGAGTCTCAGCTGATAAATCTGGAACTAATTAATACTCCATAATAAATGACTATTTTTTTAAATGTATCTTATTCCTTTACGAAAACATAGAATTAAAATTCCAACTGCTGCATTAAATTCTGCTAAATAGTTTTGTAAAATAAACCACGTGTATCCATGTAGATACACTACTCAGATGTCAAAGATGCGTACACAAAAGTTAACCATACCAGAGAAGGACCATTTCATAACAGCTAACAAACTAGAGCAGGAGTGAAGCTCTGGGTCCCCCATGAGTTTTTATGTAATATTTTGTGACTTTGTAAATCATTTTCAACTGTATGCATACAACAATATTATTCATCAGTCATCTTTGGGCATAATGTAAACAGTTCAGTGAGTGTGCTGTGTGTTCAATAGTTTCAAAATACTGACATGCAGTTTAGGGGGAAAATCTCTTCTGCTAGTACAGGGAGTAACAGAATATAAAATATACAGGTATTTTTAAAAGTTGTATTGAAAATAATATCAATGTATACTAATATTATGTTAGTTTTAAATATATAAGAGAAGTTATGTGTTAATTCATTTTCATACAAGACATATGTTTTCTCTTCAGAGTGAGCAAGAAGTGTATCATGTATATCAGAAACATATTTGAGAATCTGGAATGATCTTCATAGGAAGACACCAATTCCTGAACAACGACAGAAAGTAAGGCAATGCAGACTTTTTTTAAAATCATAAATGAGGAATTCACAATTAATGTTTTCTAGGAGTCTGTGCAAAATGTTGGAAGACAATGAATTAAGCTTAAATTAGTTTAACCAGTTGAAAGATGACTTGCCTAATGTACTCCATTATCATGAATAATTCTGCCCTTTCGCCTGTAAAGTAGTAGTAAATAATGAAAGAATTCAGATCATGGAAATTAGGCAGTCTTTCTCTTTGTTTTAATAAATGTGGCTTTGCATCTCACTATGACCTTTAACAAAGGCTCCATATCAACACACGGACAGCACATGGCCATTGAAGCTGGGGGAGGGTGTTAACACCAAGAGGAAAAACAGGATCATGAGGTAACATAGTGGGAAACTTGAGGAATGTATTATTACCTAAATACTGAGCCCTCCTTGGAACTTTTAAATTATTTTAATAAATAAACGCAAACAAAATAAAATCTTAGGAAAAATTAGGAGCTACTTTTAGATAACTGAAGAATGAGATGGATTAGTTAGTGAATGCTTTTATAGCATATTTGATGAGGTCAAGTCATGGCGTAGAGAGTTGCAGCTTTTTCATTATTGTTTATTATTTCTTTTAATTGACAGCCTTGCACTCTTCCAAAAATGCTTTTGGTTGCATGATGGAAATGACCAATTCCATGTAAGCAAATGCCTGATACTCATTTGGAATGTGAGGATTGTAATGTTTGATGGTTTTGGTGATGTAGAGATTTAGACTCAACACTTGAACCCACAGATGAGAGATGTGGGGTTTTTTTCCACCATTAGTTCAACACCACCTTTCTTTCAAGCTCTCCAAGTTAGCTTGTACAAAGAATATTCACTGGGATGGACAAAAACTACTTAGATATTTGAAATGGTTATGGCAACTGGAAATGCTTCCTTTTTTTTTTTTTTTTAACTATCTTTTTCCCCCCTCCAACCTCCCCTGATACTGCCACTGAAAGACCTTTGTCCAAATATGTAATAGAAATAAAGTGCCAAACCATGGAACACGCAATAAAACAGATTTCTTTTCCAGGGGGCTCTACCACAGATGAGTGTTCAGCCTCCTGAGAACAAATGACTGTCTTGATTAGCAAGCAGTAAGTGTAAACATGTAGACTAGAACATGATGCTGAGGACAGTGTGTTGCCAACAAGCTCTAGTCTAAACGGGAGATTTGCCTCAGAAGTGTGCTCCGCATAAAAATGGAAATGGTAATGTGAACACACCCTTGTTATTAAAAACGTGTATTTTAAGTAACTGTTTTAAGAATGTTTTTTGTCCATCTTTAAATTTTTTGGTTTCATAAGTCTGTTACCAATAGCTTCTGGAGATGATTGCAGATACTGAACAGAAGATAGATCTGGTCTCCTGCATTTTTCAGGCAGACAGGAATGTCTGCCAGGCCAGCACTGAGCCGAACAGAAGCTGTGGCAATGTGGGCAATGGGAAACAGAATTTGAGTTAATGTTAGCATGCCTTTCAGTAGGTTTATTAACTTGATTTCTGTATTGTGCTAACTTAATCCATGCAGCTTCCAGTTGATTTGGTGTGATGACTGCTTTTGTCTGCAAAATGCTTTCCAAACATATTTTTAAACCTACCAATAAACAGAACCACGAGTGAAAAGTGTGACTACTAAATGAAAACAGTGGGGGAAAAGATGATTGCTAGAGGTTTGGAACCCTAGAGAAAAGGAAAAAAACAGATTAAAAGCATAATTAGACCAACACTGTAAGAAGACAACCGATTCCAATTTCTGAAAGGATGCCAGTAGTTTTACAGTTGCACAGTGAGACAACGTGGCCGATGAAAATTCTGGGAGCAAAACAGTCCGTTATTCAAGTTGGTGTATGTACAGCATTCCTGATCTTGTACAGGGCTGAAAAATTTCTTCATGCATTAATTACGAAATAAATCTTACTTCACTGTTATAAACAGTACTTCAGTACTATCACCTTCTCTAGGGAGGAACCCCAGCAGCAGTCTCATGTGTGCCTCAGTTTACCATGATAATGGAAAAAAAAATTACTGTACCCAAAGTACTGTACCTTGCATTTTTGGAGCAAGGGTCTGTGGTGTTTATGTAGGTGATGCCACCTATGTAACCTTTTACTGGTTCCACCATATAAGAGAAACAATAATGTAATAAATAAGAACACACACACCCCTCTCCCCAGCAGTTATTAGTGAACTGGACAGAGATTCTTTGAAGTATGAGATTACTAGAAAATATGAGCTACTTCTGACCCACAGATTCATACTAATAGTTCAGAAAACAGAATTAACAGCATCATTGGTATAAATATCTGGCAGGATAAAGGTTGTTTATTGTGTAGAAAAAGTACATGTAGAAAATATGTCTTTTGTAGCCTTGTTTCTTAAGATACATATAAAAAAAATTCTATTTCACTGTTTAATTGCTTTAAGCAACATGAGAAAACTGGTATTTTGCATAGCTTAGTCAATCGAATTATGTGTAAGCATTATCACAACCATAGTTGTTACAAATATTTAGAGGGAAGGGGAGAAAAATGTGCAAGTCAAACCTTTCTGCCTTTGAGGGCAGGGACCAAATGGATGTAACAGAAGTCATTGATAAAATGTTCTGTTCCATTGGACTAGTGACAAATGACAGTTGAGTAGGAGTCATTGCAGTAAATCTAGTGGGACAGTGTTCAAAATACAGTCCTTTACTGTGAACACTTTATCAATTTCTCCATAGCTAGATGTAATGCTGAAATAAAAACAATCTATATTTGTAACCTTGCATTAGAAGCAAAAAGATACTCTGTTGTCACCATTTAGTCTTGGTAGTGCCCACATACTGAGAATCTGATGTGGCCAGACTTTGAGGTGAGTCTGTTCAGGTTTTTCCTTATAGGAAGCTCTCCAAAGATCAAAAGGTTTTTAAAATGAAAAAGCCAGATTTATTAGAGTAAACATTGAATTACCTAACTCTTTAAATACATTAGATAGGTGAGATAGGACATGACTAGAAAAGATTTATAAATATTTCTTTCTGTCCCCTCCTGCTTCCTCTCCTGTATCCTTTCAGGACAGGTCCTTGCTCCAGGCCTGGTTTCGGTCAGCTTGTCCGTTTTAGGAATAGTGGCAAACTCCACACAGCCTGATCTAGTCACAGGGAAGTTTTTCTTTGTCCCTGCTGAGAAGTGTGTTTTTTCCCCTGCCTTTCCCAGGAAGGGGAAGGCATGGTCCCTTCTCGAGCCGTAGATTCTCAGCACCATGCTGTGACTTTCTTCCCCAGCACACCATGCAGTTTCTGGTATCTTATTATTCAGTTGTTCCCCAGGAACAGCTGCAACACTAGAGGCCTGCCCCTACATCCTTCTTTTCTTGGAACGTAACACAGACACTCCAGACAAACAACTGGTTTAGTCCATTCTAACATTAACATCTATCTGCTGTTCAAATCAATATGTAATGGATGACAATGATCAGATATTGGAGATGCATTTTAAATTAAAAAAAAAAACAAACTGTCACTAACTAGACATATAAGACAAACAGCAAAGTACAATGAATCATTTTCTCTTCTAAGAGAAAAGGTGCTGTCTCCAGGGAGAGCCTGGCCTCACTGCATATTAGGTTTGAACCAGAACGGAGAGAAGAGAGAAATTCCTCAGGGTGTGCTTTGGCAGAATTATGAAATAAATAAAAAAATCTACTGGGTGGGAATACTTTTTTCTGTTACGAATGGTTTGAAACAGTCTTAGGTTTTTTTGGCCAACTTAATACATAATCCTGAAACAAAGATTTTCTTTGCCAAGAACATGCTTTAGTTTCTGTCTTGTTAGAAGATGCTACTCCTCTCAGAGCTGATCTATTTTAGTTTGGTGTGACATTAGCTGCAAGGGTTTTCTGCAGCACAGGCAGAATTTGGGTGTTCTAGGAGGAGAGGGTCAGGTGCATAAAACCCCTGCTGTGAAAGTGAAAAGGGTGAGACATGGCAAAACGGGGTAGAGAAGTGCAAGGGAAGAAGAAAAGGCTGCCGAGAGTGAAATTTCAGTTTGCTGCTATGCGCCGAATGAGTGTGGGTGGCTGCTTCCAGAAGTCCTCTTTTTCCAGCAGTAGCAGCTGCCCTTGCAGCACCATGAGCCTTCCCTGTTAGCAGCTGCCAGCCTGACACTCCAACGCTCTGATTTGGAAAATGAGCCTTTTGCTCTTCTGCTGCACAGCAGCAGTCTGTGCCCTCAGGCATTTAGTATCGCTGCTCTCACCAGAGATTTAGTGTAGTACAGAGGCCTGTGGAAGGACCGAGTCTTGGCCTCAGTCTCAAGTTTGTTAAACAACTAAACCGGATACTTTTTTCTGGTTTCATGTTTTATCACCAACACTTGTCAGTTCTCTGTTACAAAGGCTCAGTGGAAACACGCTCAGCTATTTGCAGCTGTGAACAGCACCTAAGGAGTGATAGGTTTTAATTCCGTAGTAGTTCTGTGTGATTTGTAATGTTGAAGAGTGATACATAATGACTTTATAATTGTGTATAACAGTGCACAAAATGACAGAATTCTAATTTAATAATAGCTATGTGTTTATTAGCTAGCTTATTTAATTGATATATTAGTTTTTTAGTAGTGTGTTGCTTAATCAAGAAATATTGCGGTCTCTTAAATTAGTAACGTCTTGGGCCTGCAATTAATGAGAGAGAGTCAGACCCATAAATAGGGCCTTATGTTGCTTGGGCTTAAGTTAGGTCTTGGAGTGGATGAATCTATGCAGAACACTCAACAAGAGCACAGGTCTCTGAAAGCAAATGGACGCATTGGTAAATAAACACAATTTTAAAAAGTGTATTTGTTTAATTCTCCAAAGAATTATGCAGAATTACAACTTTATAGTGGCAAGTGGTAACTCACTTGGGAAAGTAGGTGTTCCAGTTGTAGAGAATAGAATATTTGTATACTGATGTTAACGTAGCAAACGTTCTTAAGTTACAACAATGAAGAACTGCATTTGCACCGTTGTATCAATTTTGCTTCAGTATCTTGGCACATTGTGCAGATACTTTGAGCAGGGAATAATAGCTTTCTACTTCTATAGTCCAAGTCAAGGTTAAAGAGCAAACTCTTAACACAAATGTTTCACATAAAATTGACTTGCTTCATTCTGGCAAATCTGACAATAAACAAATTCTAGCACTAGCAATGCCTGTCAATATTTGGTTTGAAAGCACGTAATCAGAAAAAACAGGGCTGAAGGAAACTTGAGAAATTTACCGAACTGTCTCATAAATCTTTATCTCTGCTTAAAAATCTCTAGTGAAATAGTTTCCAGAATTGCATTAAGTGACGTGATCCAGTTCTTCACTAACTTAGAGTGAAAAAGAATTGCCTACTTCTGATTCATTTCCCTGGCAGCAGTGAAAAGTCACTATTCTTGTCCTATTCAGTGGATATAGAAGTTATGTTCTTCTTTTACCTTTCCAGTAGCTTTTTTACAGTTTGAAGTTTATTAACATTTATTTTCAATGTAAATACTTTTTTTTTTCCTCCCCCTCATCCCTGAATGTGTTTTCTAAAGCTTTTAATTTTGTTGCCGTGCTTGTGAGGATCTTATGTGTATGCAGATACTGACACTACTGCGGAAGGTAGGAGGATTGCCTCATGTTTCGCATATGATGTTCCTGTTTATATCTGCTGGTATTTGAACATTCTTAGTGGTTCGTATTGGTGATTTTGTGTATTTATTTCTGCTCAACTCATACTAGATCTCATTTTGAATGAGTTCTTTTGATTGTTCTTACTGGAGTGTACTACTCTATCCGGTTTTTGAAGTACAGCCTACTCCTGCAGCACTTCTCTCATCCAAACAGTCCACTACCGAGCCCCTTACCTGTAAATTGTAACCACTTCTCTGGAAGCATTAAGAGTAAAGATTGAATGTATTGTATCTGAACAAAGGGAAGATGAAAAAGACTATGAACGGTACAAGTATTCTCAGTGTATTTTCTATGAGGAAAGAAGGCACTGTAAATAGGCTAATGTATTGTATGACTATTATATCATCCAAAAAAGGTCAGGGGATTACAGTAGAAAGCTGATCGATACGTATAAAGCTCCAAGAAATGCTTTTTGTCTTTAAGGTTGGTGCAAGTTGAAAACTTGCTGAGCAAAAATATTTAGAAATAAGGGCAATGGAACTGGCAGGACTGTAGCTGGACTAATCAATAATAAAAGGATAATCTGTCTTTCTTTGTGGTACACAAAGCAGTAATCTGTTGTTGAGATTGATTAAATGTCTCAGCTCTGCTTCGATTATTAATCAATCTCTAAAACAGCTTATTGTGAGCATAATACAAAGTAGTAGAGATTAGGGATAGTAATGACAGTGGTATTAACAGAAAGGCGGGGGAGTCCTTTTTTCATGATGTGAAAAAAGCTTAACTGAGGTTGGGTGGGGTTTTTTTGGACAGGCTTTCTGTTGATACACATCTGAGTGGCTTCACTACAGCATCACATTGCAGAGCTCTAAAAGGGGGTCTTAAAGGGTGAGTTTACACAAATCACAGTGACTGATCTCTGATACACTAATGTAGGAAGTGCCATTGACTTGACCGAGAAAGAATGTGAAGTATGAGGACTAAGAAATCTGGAAGCTCGTGGCTAGAAATAAACCTGACTAGTTATCTTTTAGAAACATACTTTTGTCTGATTCGTTCTTTGCAGGAATAACTTGTTTCATTGCTTGCTTACACTCAAACTTACTTGAACTGCGGGCTAGCCTAGGCTTTCAACTTTTGTGCTTTTTAAGTTACGAGGAAGAAAAAAACCTCTCCTGTGTATTTTGCACCCTATGCCTGGGGTTATGTAATTGCCAAAGTGGTTTTTTTTCAGTAAGTTACATAGGTGGTGTTTTCACTTCAAAAGACAGGGCAAAAAGCCAAAGTTTAAATTGTCAGAATGGCTCACTACTGTCTGAAGGGGGGAATTCGGGTTTTGACTTTTTTCTTTCATTTTTGACTTCTATTAAGGCGTTCAAAGCTACCTGTTTTACTGAAATTTATGAATCAGACTTTATAAAATGCAGAATCACTTCAGATCCTGCACAATAGGCTTTGAACTGGCCCTCCTTTGAGTCCAGACTTGGACCAACTGACTTCCAGAGGTCCCTTTCAAACTTATGTTATTCTGGGTCTCAATGATTCAATGATATGATGTGGAATAAAAAATAGTTGGGATGTTAACCTTTAAATAGATTGGGTGCAATTGATGAGAGTAGTTGAATTGATATTTATTTATCTTTCTCTTTTGGAGGACTTCCTTTCACCAGCACTAAGGAATCCTTGTAACATGAGCTTCTCCATCATGCTGTCTTCTCATTACTGCCAGTTACTTATCTTGGCTATCTGTATCCTGCAGTACTTGGAGGAAATAAATGGTTCTCCATGATGGGAATAACTCTAGTCTCGGCACCCTCTCTCTGAGGATTTACATATATGCAACCGATGCATAGTTGTTTGCTTCCATTCTTTTGGGGCAACATTGAATACCCACGGCTGGTTTACAGAGAAGCAAAGGAAACCATTAAGAAAACTCGTGTTAGATCTTCTGAAGAATTTTCATCTTTTGAACAGCACTGACCTGAATGACTAATGATGCATTATGCTGAGAGTATAAATTGCATTCTCAATCTCAACGTCTTTCCAGTTCTGTTGTGTTTTGGGTGGGGGGGGGTTGTTTGGGTGTTTTGTTTTGTTTGGTTTGGTTTTGGGGGTTTTTTGTTTGTTTGTTTTGTTTGTTTTTTGGTTTTGTTTTTTTTAATGGTAGAATGAAATCATGAAGCTAGTGATAAAAGATGCCTATAAAAATTCTGGCAAATTTATTACTTGACAACATGGGTTGTTATTTTTCTATCCAGCTGGTCATTAGGCCTTTCCAACTGTCACTGTCTTGTGTAATCTCCTTTAATAGCAGCACATAATTAGCTTTATGCAGATCAGAGGCATCAGGGATGGTGGTGGTAATATTCAAATCCAAATATCAAAATCCCAAAGAAGGTAACTCGAAGAGACATATGTCTAAGCCAGCATTTACGACTTTTAGTCCTAAAGTCTGTAACTGTTGATTTATGCACATGAGCTTTGAACTATGGTATGGAAATTTATCAATTAAGAATCCACAGGAGTTTTGGAAGGAAAGTACAGATGTCTCTCCGAATGGTAATATGTCACATTTTTTTTTTCTATGCAGTCCCATTTTCACTTCAAATATTGAATTTGTTCTTATTTTTGTCTAGTTTCTTGTTTAAAAAAAGTGTAATGAAAATTATCGTCTTGACATTGCTCTATTAGGAACAAATTGTCTCCATTTTTAATCTTAATCCTGAGCCCTATATATATAATTTATGTACGTCTGCTTCACAGAAGTGTTTCCTTAATGGCTGCTACAGGATTCCAGTTTTCTAGTGGTTTTTTTGAGGGGTGATTTTGAGGTGGTTTTGGTTTACTGCACGTATCTGATAAATGATTTAAGCGTTTAAAATTACCTAAGTCAAATTGGTCCCAAACTCCAAAACTTTCATGTAATTCTGGAGGTGTTTCACACTTCCATTTTGTGCAGGACTTGAATCTGCAGCTTTGCCTCTGCAAATGTAACATGGTAGCCACTGTTAGGAAGGCCGTTGGAGAGTGTTGATGTTACTGCAATGAGGACTTCATCATAAAAGTACAAATTTCTCTCAGTTCTTTTAAAGAATGCTTTATTTGAACAGCTGTCTTCCAGAACTGTTCTGGCTTGCATATGGACAAATCAGCTATTCCATCATAAAAGAGGTACCCAGCTAAGTAGGAGCAGGATTTCAAACACTCCAGACATAGATTTATTGATTAAATCTAGTAAATGATTTGGTTCGTGTGCTGCCTGGATTCCAGACACCACTTCATGATGCGTCAATTAAGGAGTCCACATGCTGAATATCACCTTCTGTATTCTGCTCTACAGTCAACCAGAATAAACCACACTGGACTTCAAAAAAGGACATACACCTTGACAAGTGAACATTGTGTCTCCGGTGTTAAGATTCTTTAAAGCTGGAAGTGCCTTTGAATTTAGGCTTTCAGTTCTTCAATAAAAGATCACAGTTGTAATCCATTTGAGGATTCTGTCAACGCCCCTTTCAAAAACTGTATAAACCTGTTAAGATTTGTAGGAGAAAAATCAATACAAGTTACCTTTTACTCATAACTTGAAGTTCACAGCCAGAGCTTCCTCTGAGAAATGTTTCAGTACTAGGAAAGGAAAAGTAGACTTCTGTTTCTTTATGGTTCCTTATTGAAAGCAATTAGTGGTACCACTCTAAGGATTATTTTTGGCCTAGTTTTTTGTTCCGGGATTATTTTGGTTGCCCACTACTTGCTCTGACTGACCAGAATGTAAGGACACATCTTAATTGACAGGACGGTGGGATAGATACTGAGAGAGTAAGCGCAGCACTTGAAACGCATACTACGTGGGAAGCATGTTGACTTCTCCCAAAAGAGATCTGTCAAGATTCATTGCAGGATCTATTCCTTACCTTCCTCCTTTAATTTCCTGCATCATTTAACCAGTGTTTTCTGTGGCAGAACTGCTTTGCACATCAGTGCTTCCCTTTATGTTTATTAATAAATAGTGGCGGCTTCTATACAAGACTTTTTGGCATGTAGTGGTGAATGTAATCTCTCTGGGTTGCAGATACAAACTAAAGACATCTCTTAGACCTTTTAATAAGAAACCTGTTAATGATGCATGGGAAACAGCCTGTAGTTCAAATGACCTTCTACCGCTCCCCAGATAAATTTAGTTTAAGATTAAACTCCTTCCTTACTCTTTATGTTCATGTTTTCTGGCTTCTCTCTGAAACTTACTTCCTCATACCTCAAACCACCTTTGGTCAAAGTGTAGTTTCAGGGTGTGGGGTGAGGGAAAGGAAATGCTACATTCTCAAGTAAATTGAAAAATAATTACACTAATGTACAAGAATAGGTGAGAATGTTTTATGTAAAGCTGCAAAATAGTACTAAATATTTTGAGGCATTTAAGTATGTAAGCCAAGGTCTATATACAAAGCTATTAAAATATCTTGAGGCCCTACAAAGGACCTCTTTCAAGTTGAATTTAACCGAGTTAACCCTTAACTCAACTACATCTATATTAAGAGAAACGGAACAAAGTCAAGCAAGCATTAAGGTAAAGTTAAGCAGAAGGAAGAGGCAAAATATCACCTAAATGAAACACTGCAGACTTCAATTTCAGTGCCTGCTGAACCACTCAGCTTTCTGAATCACTGCACTTTCAAAGGATATTACGAAGCTTGCTTGTAAACCCAACCTGTTGACTAAAGGATGTTGAAACCATTCTAAACATTTTGTTATTGCTAATGATAGACTTTCTTTTTACTCAACTATGAAACAAAAATGACAAGATATGCACAATGCTATATCTCGAAAGCCTTGAAAATATCCCCAGAGGTCAGCACAGATTGTCACCTTTAACATAATTATTGATCATTTGAGAGATACATGCCCTATAAGACCTGAACAGGAAGCAATACATTGGAGAACTTTCATCGAAACAACTGATAACTTTAAAAAGTATATTTTTTTGTCACCCCTCTGTTGATGTGAAATGCCATGCTGGGTTTTTTGGGGGTTTGTTTGTTTGTTATGTGTATGAAACTCTGTTACTCAAGACATGTATGCTCATGGAATAGATTAATACAATACTTTGATTTCTTTGTAAACAAACTTGTTGAAGAGAGGTTTGGAAGACTCAGAAAAGTCTTCTCTCAGACAAGGTATCTGTTTTGCAGAAAAATGAGAGGATTGGAGAGCTGAAGATGGACCGCCAAATGCTGATATTTCATCCTGTGCTTTGTTTGGGGGTCATTTACTACCTGTAACTGCTGTCTGTTCCTTGTCATTTCCTTCTTTCAGAAGTCCTTCATTTTTATTCAGCGGAAGAGAAAACATTCAGTAGCATAGAGATGGTATGAAAAATCATTGTAATACAAGCATCCTTAGCACTAGTTTATAATGTGATGCTTTTCAGGCTTGTTCCGTTAACAGTTCCTTAAGAAACAAAAAACCCTGAATAATGTTTCAGAACTCCATTCCAGTCTCTTTACTGATGTTCTTGACATTATCTCTTATACAAAGTAGTTCTACACAACTATTAATTGGATCTTTTGGGGAAGATCAGCAGAATTTCCACTTTTCAGCAAAACCGAGTGGCTATAACTTAAGGCTATCCTAGATCACTGAAAGAATATCAGCCATGGGAATTTCACCCTGAAGAATAAGGCCTATGAGAACCTTTATCTTGTGGCTGTCCTATGCTTATACATTTTGATATTGAAAGAACCTAGAGGAATGTATGCCAAATTGTATGTGGTGCAAAAAGTGGGCTGAAAGTAATTAACATTTATATCAGTGAAAGTGAAAAGTTTGTGTTTTGTAAGATGTACATTCTGAGAGAATACTGTTTCATTAATTCCTTTTGCCAACATTGCCTTAGTCTAGCAGAACTGATTTGTATTACATGTAATATTGAGATCAGTTTGTTACTAGTGGCTGCTTCTGTATTTTTAAGACATTGGTTGGATTAGACTTTTTAGTCTTTCTCCACTAATCTGTTACGAGACTGTAGGCTGTTCTTGCTTCCTGCTGGCAGAGAAGGTTATTTTCCCAGCCATGCTGCTTAAAGTTCCTTTCCAGAGTTTATTTCAGGCACACTCTAGAGGAACAGAGTCTGTCAATCCACTGAAGAAACAAACAAACAAACAAATCTGCTGACCTGCAATCTAAGTAGCATTGGTCTCCTTTCAAGTAAGGTGAAAGACCTTCTTCTTCTAGGTAAATTATTTATCAGTCAGCTCTTTGAGCCACCTGGGAACCAACCCTGTTGATGTTTGTCAATTAAGAAATAAGATCCTAGAGCGATTCTGAGCATCTTTGCATTTTTGATCATAGAGTGGAGTCCGCTTTTCAGCTGGTCCTTATTGGTTCCTCTGATATACCCAGTTATTGGATGTTTAAAACTTCAAGTGGAGTAAAACTACTGGAAGTACTAGCCAGTACATTCTCTTTTGATAAGTAGTTTAGCAACTACCAGAATTGGAGAGAGAATTTCACTTTTGTACCAAAGAAAATAAAGCCAGAAAGAGAGGTCCTCAAGGAACGAGCAAAGTACAGGAAGGTTATGGAGATGGGTTAGAATAAAAACATAGAATTTGTTTATGTGTTGTTTGGAAGTTTGTATCTCTGCTGATAGATCAAAGCTATTTTGAAACACTTTCACCACTTCGGTCCCACCACCAAGAAGAGGGAGATGATTCATGAACTTAGAGAGTATTAGTTACAGAAAAAAGATATTACACAACAAAATTCAGGAGTGTTGAGTATTAAGCCCAAGTGCAAGGCATGAAATTTTATTGTAAAGCTATGAAATAAAACTAGTTTACAGGTTAAATCACTAGTATGACATTTTTAGGACGTTCATTGAAATTTACTTATATGTATTAAAACAAAGAAACACATTTGTTGAATGATTGAATTTCCTGCTGCCTCAGACGTCCTATTTATTCCTCTTTGAAAGATATTTACTTAATTTTTCTTGTTCAGTCAGGTAGGTATCATAATTGATAATGTGAGATCATGATTTTAAATTCTGTTGATGCATCGCTTACAGAATGTAGTGATTTGAAATCACTGTAAACAATCACTGCCAATAAAAGTAGAAGAAAGTAAAGACAAGGAAGAAAATAGATGGAAACATGAGAGGACTCCAGTAAGATTATTCATTTCTTTTGAGTTGCTTGATGGATAAAATGGCAAGGCAAAATGTCCAACTTCAAAAACATCACTTGAAGAAAATATGGTAATGTAGCAGGGGAGGAAGAAAATGATGAAGCTACGTTAAAGAGGAAAAAATTCAGTCCTTCTGCATGAAGGATTCATCACTTTCCTTTTTGTTCTACAGCCATTTAGCTGTAGTAAGCAAAAATCATGTTTAAAGTTTTGGTTCATGGGTCATCTTTCAAAGCATTACATCTTAATAGTTAAAAACTTTATCAGGTTCTGTACAACTGTTTAATGTCTGAGGCTCCAAGCAATTCTCAGAAGAAAGCAGTGAGGAATTTCATTCCGAACAGTAGCACGTGTGGTAAGGAGGGTATAATGCATATGCATTCACATCAGTGCTGAACAGATTTTATAAAAATGGCACTGGAGATACTGGTCTCAGAGGAGAAACACATTACTCCAAATACATCTATTCAGAATAACAATGAAACTACTCTCTGAGGGTTCCTGTGATGTTACATGTGAACTGTGAATGTTATTAAAAGGTAGGAAGGGAGGAGAAAACACATACTTTATAGTGTTAAGTCATGTGCAGGCTGTAACACATATACATAAAGGAGTTTCAGATGGAAAAAGAAAGGATGTAGGTGCAAATCATACATGTAAATTTCTAGAAAATGCAATTTTACTTATTTACAAAGAATTCAGAAGTTCTGTTTCTTTAAAAATTTGGTGAAAAATGATATGCAAATGAGAGATGGAGAGAGACTTTTGCTGGTAGGTGCTGACCTCTTTAGCAACACCTTCAGACCCCCTACAAAATGCTCAGCTCATCTGAATCTCTTCTGTAGTCTCTTGCTTCTTTCTCGTATACACATTTGTATGCAAAGCACTATCCAGCCAAGTTTCTACTTGCTTCTAAGTTAAATTACCATAGCAGATTTCCATGTGTTTTTGGAAGGTGACAGAGACAGCAGTTCTGTTCTTGAGGCAGGTACTCTTTCATGAAAGATCTTTACTATTTATTACATCTATCCCTGGTGGAGGATTGCAATTACTATACTACTTCCAGCAACTCTTTGCCTGAATCATGACAGCTCTTAATTATGTGTGAAAGTAGAAGTTATATACAGAGAAATTTCTTAGAGAGAATTACCTAGGAGATATATTCAGGCTTAGAATGGTCTTCAGCAGGGCTATTCTTCTTGTGGTTCTCATTCTGTTGGTTTTGCTTCAGGAGCTATGAAACTTTGTCTGAGTTATGATACCAGAATTTGTATTAGAAAAGAATTTCTGCTCCCAAAGTTTCTCTCTCTCTTTTTTTTTTTTTTTTTTTTTTTTTTTTTTTTTTTTTTTTTTTTTTTTTTTTTGTAGTCAGATTTGGTCCTGTCTGTGTTTTTTCCTTTACATAAGCATCTTGCAGCCTACTGCTGAGTAGTCTACTGCTGAGAGTACTGCTCAAGGAAACATAATGAAATAAGTAACAAGCTTTCAAATTTCTGATCAAGCTTAATATGTCAAATCTTATTATTCAGGTACACAAATTTTATTACCCTTTTCAGTTTAAGTATTTAATGGCAAAGATTATCAATGTCTGTACTTAGAGAAATGTATCACAACGATAGTCATGTTGGAGTTAATTTTCAAAATAATTTCAAGCCTGCAGAAATTGTCATTTCAAAAATGTCCTATTCCAAGTCATACTAAATCCAAGATTTTAAAGGATGTCCAACTTCAAAACATCTCTTTATTTGAGATGAACAGAGATAACTGAGCCAGGACAGATGTACAGGTTCCTGACCCAGAATAGGTAGGATGTTAGGAACTCTGCTATTTAATATAGAAGGGTGAAATTCAAGTCAGTTGCCACAGAAAGGCAAGAAAGGGAGTTGAGGTCTGGTCTCTTTTATCCCACAGAAACACCCTGTTGGGCTGTTGTGACAGGACTTTGGTGCACAGTCCATCATAAGAGATTTCTGTTTCTGTGGGAAGTTTGGGCTTTATTGTGTCGTCGTTTCCAGAGAAACTGTTTTCTCTGAAAACTTCCAGGAAGCTCTCAATGTTCTACCACAACTAAGTTGTATTTATTATAGGTTGGTTTTTTCCTGCCCAGTCTCTGTTCATTCAGGATTATTCAATTATGGATGGTCACTCTGATTTTTAATGCGCCTTTCTTAATTCATATTTCAGCGCGAGACTTATTACGGCTTGAAAGAAGCCTCATTTATTAAAGGTAACTCTGACAGCGCAAGGTAGGTTAAATTATAAAATGCTAAGAGTTTCAGGAACGAGATGATCATTGGGGATTATAGTAGTAACTTGATTTTGTAGATTGACCGTCATCAATGACCATTCTCTAATCAATGTGCTATAGGAAACAGCTACATGTGCGATGCTAGTTCATCTTTGTTTTCTGTTTCTGCTATTAAGCTATCAATATAATGGTCAATAAAGGAGCTGGCCACTTGTTGGAAAGCTTACATCCATAGATAGTAGAGAATGTTCCTGTAAAAAGACATTGGTCTCCCAGCAGCATTAAAAGTTGAGTTTCAGAAAGCCACGTAAGCATTTGTGCACTGCAGTTTTTCGGCAGTAAGGTTACAAGGACAAGATCATCCTGATGACCTCAGTGGAAGGGAACAGCCCAGCTGCTTGCAGGACTAGAATTACAAGGCTTTTCTTTCTGCCTAATTAGCAATATTACTTTATATTTTGCACGTCCTTTTGCATGTGTTAAGAAGAAGTCTGCAGGGAGCTCATTATGTTACCAGCCTTGTAGTTATAGGTTTGCAAAGCTGTAGCTTCAGGGACGTGGGAGGTGTGTTCACTTGAAGAAATTCCATATCCAGACTGAAACACTGCTGAAGACTTGTAGGAACTCTGCAGGATGTCTCCTGTGGGGCATGAAGTATCCTGTCCTGCGTGTTCCTGCAGAGAAGCTGTCCAGATGAATCTTCGTTGACATACATTCACTTTGAGATAATGGCTGAGGGCAGAATTTTTCATTCTGTGTCATCTGTTAAAGGGTCTCTAACCAATGAATGGGTTTGCGAAGAAAAAGGAGCCAATGAAACCTTGCTTATTGCCGCCATGGCATGATTATTCAGAGCCCAGTGTGGTTCCTGTGACTGGCATATTCTAGAAGTACAATGTAGCGTGAGGGCTTTTTATTTTTCCTCCCCTCTTTGGTGGAGAGAGGGTGAAATGTGACAGAATCCTGTTCCCAGCACGCTACTATGTGAACGCACTCAAAACTGCGTTGCTGGGACTAGGACAAGAATCTCTCAAGAAAGGATATAGGGCAAGAGCTTATGACAACACTTTGAGGACAACAGCATGAACATTTGTTGCACGAATGTGCATCTGAATCCAAATTCATTCCCTTATATTTGAGCTTTCCTCTTTTGAAGACTGGATCCTTAAATCAAAGAAGATGGCACAGCGTACCTCATGGAATTTTGTATAACTGAGTTAAGCAGTTAAAACTGAAGAAAGTATTGTGTCATTACTTTCTGGCCATTGTGGAACTATGCAAGCAGCTGCTCCTCAAAAAGTGTATCTTTACCCAAGGAGGATCATAGAGGATGTGTCTCTGTGAAGTCCCAAATGCTAGAGTTGATCAGCACTTTAAGGAGAAATATTAATCAGAGGTTTATAAAAAGATGAAATCAGAATATCATATAGTTTCCCCAGTTAACGAATTGCACCTTTCTTCCTCTCGCCACCACCAGATAAATGATTTTGGATTTCTATAATCATTTTTTGGGCACTACACACCTGGCATCACCCCATTACCCTGTGGAAAAAGTAATTTTCTAAATTTAAGTGATCACAGACATAAAATGTTGTTATCAACTTACCTTTCACTGAAATACAAATGCACAGAACCTGAATAATCCAGAATAGAAAGGACATTTTCATTTTAATGGAACACAGTTTGAAAAAGAATAGCTTTTAACAGTTGAAATTTTGATTATAACTGCCTTATGATATTGTGATACATTTTTAAACATAGAGTATATAAACATAATTTATGTAATGTTTAGAATTAACAATGCACACAAATATAAATAGTAATTTTAACTACAGATAATTTTGTCATATGAATTTTTCTTTGTTTACGTAGAAAAATTGTGCAAATGAGAACAGAAGACGTAGCAGAGTTGTAGAGGTGTATGTCAGCATGGCTTTTGTCTTCGTCAATGTGAGCTGCCCCTTTTTGCAGCTTTCTGTTGCTTATATCACTTCAGCTTCTAGCAAACTGAAGAATGCTCAGTTTGTTCAAGACTATTAGTTGCAACTGACTTAATTGCTTAGAAAAATAATCTTTGCAGGACAAAGCAGAAGCAGACAAAATGCTCCAAGAGTGCAGAAGAGTATACTTCTGACAAAAAGAAAAATGGCAGAGCAGGTAAGCCATTTCAACATACAATTCTTGCATTATTTAATGTGTACTTAGTGTAAAAAGAAGAACAGAAAATAGACCAGTACGAACCATGTAATCTTCAGCAATGCAAAATGTCTTGTTCTTGCAGGTTCAGGGAAAACTGTGTTGTGAGATTTAATTGTAAAAGTTCTGAACACAAAAATGTATTAATTTCTGCAATGTACTAGATATGTCATTCTAACATACTCCAGCAAAAGACCTTTGGGGTTTTTTTGAACGTTATTTTAACATTTCTTCAGAATGGGTATTCCTTCTTCACTTCTGCTCTGTGGTTTGTAGGATGACAATGCCATCTTTTATAATTAGCACATCAAAGATAGAGGATAGCTGCCAAAATACAGGCTACTGCGTGTCCTACAGTATTTATCAATCTTTATCCTAATAGCAATGTGTTCATTGACTACATGTACGACTGGGCATTCAATGATGCTTACTTACTGGGTTTTAGATTGCAAACCTGGCTCATCTGTAAGTGCTTTATCTGGAAATAAAAGATTACTCATAAGTCTGTAAAGCTCTTAATTTACATGTTTATATGTAGCTTGTCTTGAGATAGGTGGCCACTTGTGTTTATTTTTTAGCTGCATTACTACTGACCTGGAAGATAACAAAGGCAAAAGATCCTTTAATTGCTGTTATTAGCACAACTCTCGCACTGTTCAGACAGAATAATATGCTGTGTGTGCTTCTGGCGGTATTTTCTAAATAATTTGCCTCAGATTTCAAGCCAAGTGTTTAGATTGGGACAGACGAAGAAATGCACGTTCTGCTGGAGTGGAACTGGTTTAGGGTGTGACTGGCCTATAGAACCTTACGGCATGCATTGCTGATTTCAGCCTCCTGTCACTGTCTTTCATGTCAACGTGCTACCTGTGTGGAAAGTCCCCTGCTCCCTGCAAAATGCATGCTCCTAAGTTCTGGAGCTTGTTTGGTGATATTCAGTAAGCTAGGATGCCTAGGTCCAGTTAGGCACGCCAAAGAAATTATAGTTTTCATTTTTACAGACATCAGAAATTTTACTAATTTTTAAATCCGTTTTTTAATGTATTTATCATGCCTGTTACTAATCCATTCTGTCCATGTATGTGTCTTCATCAGAACGTGTAGTTATGTCCTCAGTCATCCTCAAGAACTTTTAAATGTCTAGCGGATTTTGGAAAAGTCAGAGGTGGATTATTTTTCCCTATCACATATGAAATCTTATCTGACTATTTCAGAAGAATCCCCTTGTCACTTGCCAGTAACAGAGGAAATCATGGGATGGTATTCAAGGCACAGAAAAAAATACCTACTTCTGATTAACATTAATAATTTTAAAATAATTAAACCCCACATTATTTTTAATGTCTTACTAAGCTACTAACTGCTTTAAAAGTAATTGCATAATAAACAAATTAATACTTAAAGGAGCAGAACATGGATACTCTCGATTTCAGGATAATCCAGATTTCTGAGTTCAGACCTGAAGGTAGAAATCAACTGCAAAGTCTGAAAACAATACACAGAGACAAATAATATCAATAGCATCCAGAAGCACTGTCTGAGACAGGTTAAGCCAGATCTTTAGCTGTTCTAGACTACTGATTCTTTGCAATAAGCTGGTATCAGCAAAAAGTTTGGGCAAGGAAAAAAATAGTTATACTGTCTGAGTCTTTGAGAAAGAAATATTTAGGCAAACTCCCATCCTAATTCCCCAACAAATTTGTTTTCTCCAGTGTAGCCTTGATTGAATTTGACTTTTGTCTTGAGTTTTGTTTTGACTTCGGAGAAAAAAGTGCACTTAGAAGTAAGAGGATGGACTTAAGTTGGAGTGGGTGTTAAATAAACTTATTGCTGTGGATGCTCAGGAATCCTGGCAATAGAAATCCTGTGGCTTTCTACAATCCAGGGCTAATGAATGCATTCAGAAATGCTGACCAAAATACGTGTCACATTCTGCAAGACACTGACACAGTTCTGAAGCTGTAACACTACCTGGTTCCTCTTCTGATTACTCCTAACAGTTCCAAATTAGATGATCCTTTAACAGAGGGGTCATCCCATGTGTACCTAAATAGCTATTCGAGTAGGAGTACCTAATTAACTAGGTGTTGAGCAATGGCAATACCTAGTATAAGCATATGGTATAGGAAGATTTAACTCTTAATTATCTCTATTAAGGCATATGTAATTTTAGATGAATTTTAAAAACTTTTTTGTAAATCTAGTATTAATATTTATTTAATATATCAACATTAATAAGTTTGTGTTTATAGCTGATAGAAGGAAGCAAGCATATTCTTCATGTTTAGGAAAATTAGTTGAAGCTCACGGAAGTCAGTGGGTGGTAATCTGTCTAGTGTAGAGCAAAGGCCTAAATTTCTGAAAAAAAGCTTAGATGGCAGGATTTACCACGGACTAGCCTGCAAATTATTCCAAAAAGACTAATGTACTTATGAGGCAGAAGAGGGAAAGTGCAACAAGAGTAATATAAATTAATAACAGGAGTTACAACCAGTTGTGCTATCTGCATTTATTTTGATATAAACCACAGGATTTCTGAGACTAGACACTGTCTGAGCTATAGAGGATTGGCATGCCAAGACGTGTCAGCTCTCTTTGTATTTCCAAAGCAACTTGTCCCAAATACGTACTGATGTCAGCAGCACAAATGTGCGTATAGTCAATTAAAAGGCTTTTCAATTTTTTTTAAATACTGTAAATTCTGCAGTGTTGTTCTTCAGCTATCACCCTCTAAAGATGAAAAAGCTACTGAAAGCATCCCTGTGTAAGACAGAATGCAAAATGTCTTCTTATCCCAGTGACACTTTGTGGTGACAGTTTCAGTGGCAGCAAAAATTAGAGCAGCTTTAGTACCAGCATTCACTGTCTGCTGTGCTGAATTGTTGGGGCCCAAGTTACAGGGTGGGTAATGGGTCAGCGCAACTTGGGAAGCAATGCATCTTCCCGGCTGCAGTCATTTCCTAAAGCGAAGAAGACCTCGAACTTAATAGTGGCTATTATGAAATATCTTGGGCAGCTAATGGCAGTGGAAGATTGATTGTAACCTTGATATTTAACAGAAGAATAGTTTGGTTTTCTTATTTTGCTTTTAGCTGATTGCAAAAGAACCATCTATTTCCAGGAAAGACTGCTGGAGGACTTGACAACTGTTTGTTGGGGAGCGAGTCTCCTTTCACCGCAATGTCTTCATGTTTTCCCTTTAAAAAGCAATACAGTGCAGTTTTGCAAATTTGACCCAGTACTGGAGAAGGATGTATTTGGAGGTGGTGGAAGAGGAGTCTCGGTGTCTACAGATACTTCACTTATTACCACAGAAGAACTGAAATACTGACATTAATCGTTTTTCTTTTAGGGAGTATAACTGACATCAGGAGTCCCACTAGCTCTTTAGTCAGAAGCCAGATGGTTGGTAAGGAGAATGCAAGTAGCAGGTGACAAATAGCACACGCGGCCCCTTAGACTGCCTGCATATCCCAGGAATGAAAGATTCACCAGTCAGGTAACACAGAGTATTGCTCCTCAAAGCTAGTTATTGTGTGTTAGGAGTAAAAAATGAAAATTTGTTCCCATAGGGAAAACAATTGCTACAACTCTTGTTTTGTTTGGTCACAAATCATTTAATTTTGGGATGATCAACCTTAGTATTTCTGGTTTTATTAATATGACAGACTTCTGACTGTTTAGTCTGTGGGATGTAGAATAGGATGGGAAGCTGGTGAGAAATATGCTGTCACACGATGCCTGAAATATTATGCAGATAAAATTTACCAACTTCCCTCCTCCAGTTTATCCTATTTGGAAAGATGCATGAAAAATAAATGGCTGTTTCTAGTGAAAGCAAGTGCTACTTCATCTAGAATAAGCATTTTGTCATGAAAAGATTTACAGTATTAACCATTCCCCACTACTGTTTGCAATCACTGCTGCTTCTCAGTCTTTCTCACTCTGCTTCTTCTCTGCTCTATTTTCATTTTTTGAACTTTCCTCATTTGCCTGCTAGCTTTTTTTCAGATAATCTGGAAGGTGAAGAATGACCAGACAGAACTCAAATGCTATTTTGTTATGCTTAATAGATGATTAAAAAAGCTGGCCCATCTCTAGTGTTCACGCGCAAATGCTCTCTCTCGGGTTTTTTAAATTGAGTCATAATTGCCTATGCCAAAAGCTGTCAGTACAACAGGATAGAAAGCAGTCAGCTCTTCTTAGTGTTATATAAAGTTGTCATTTTGGAAGAATGAACAATGATAAAGAACTTGCAGTGCTTTTGCCCATTCTCACAGTAAACCATGATGTTCGTGTTGCTTGTAGTTTTGAACTCTTTTCTAACAAATTATATTTCTCTTGTAAGGAAGGAATTCAAAACAAAGCAATAGGAATTTAAGCACAATATAGATAAGGAAAATGGGGCTGGATTTCTAGAAACATTTCTATCAAACATGCACATTCTTGCATACAGTGTAGTAATGTATGAAAACATTGAAGACTTTCATCTAAAACATGAAATTGAGTGTATTGTTTCTACTGTGGCAAGCACATTAGCAGATGCTAACATCTAGCTGTACGTCAAAAGAAAAATTGAACATAAAACATCCTTAAGTCTACATATTATACATACAACACAGCATGCTGACTTCCCTAATCATGTGTAATTTCATGGGTAATATAAGGTATAATTAACATTCGTAGCATTTGAAATCTTAGCAGAGAATGCTATCACTGAATTCTGCAGGATCCGGTTTTTCAAGTGGACAACAGAATTCCTACTGATTTTTGAGAACTCACTTTTTTGCTTTCTTATTAACATTCAAATTATTTTTAGGACAATTATTAATGAAAATCGACATTGTATAATCTAGCTCTGGGGCCACTGTTGCTTTTTAGTAAGAATAATTTACTTTTAGCTCTCTGTAACCTACAAGGTAATGCTTCTGAAATTCTGTATCTCATAACTGTAGCCAAAAATCAGTCTTCAGAGTTCCAGCATCTGTGGCAACATGTGCTCTGCATTAATTTGCTGAGTCAATGTTCCAGCTTTCTGGTTCACCTCTTTTACTGAGGTGATAACAGCTTTTCTGAAGCTGTTCTGTAACAGAACTGGCTGCTTTCTCAACCAATGACTCATTGTTTTGTATATTATGCTTTAAAAATTTCACAGGGGACAATCCGTCCCCATTAAATAGACCTGACTTCCCTCGGTTGCTCATATGCCTCCTAGTGCTATTACTTTTCTGTTGTTATCCGACTGCAGCTATCAACTATGTAGACACTATATGAAGAAAATACATTCAGCTGACACACAAGCAGAAATCCACTGGACTGCAGGTGCTGTAAATCTGCCTTATAAATGCCCCTTGCCTTTACAAAACATTGAGCAACACTAGAAATGGTGAAATTCTTCTGGAAAGCAAAAATGCTAGAGCATAGAGGAGAGGAAGGTTTAGAGATGAAATCTTAGATGCATGTGTTTACATAAACTGAGGTAGCGCTTAGTAACTTAAATAGGAACATGAAGGTTAAGTGTGTTCTTCTAGATGATAAATTCTCAACATGAAAATTATGTATTATATGCATGTAATAGTAAACTAGTTTTATGAAGCAAACTGCATCCAAAGAGACTGATTTGCTTGCAGCTGTAGGCTGTTTGTACTTCCCATGTGTGTCAAGTAGCATAAATATTATTTAAGTGGTGGGATTTTTTATTTCTTCCAGACAAGCAAAGTCATGAAGACGGACAACTACAAATTGGCTATTTCTTTCAACTTTGTAAGCACCCAGGTTACATTTGATCATTTGAAATTTACATTGGGTGTCTGGACAAGTCACAAGGTTGGATGCTTAAGAGAATGGCTTCTGTGTATAATTAACCCTATTCCAAAAATCCCTACTCACAATTAGGTCAGACATAAGTAATTAATTATCCTTGGCATGAGAGCTTTGACATACACAGTGGTTTTGAAGATAAAGTAATGAAAATCTGGAAAATTTAGTAGCCCTGCTGTGGAGTACCTGAGAGGAGGAGGTGGATATTGGGATAGCATTAATATGTTATCTCACTGTTACTTCTAAATATAGTTTAACTGTTTATAGTTTAATTTTTTAAAAATACATTTTAAATAATATTTAAATATATTTTAAAAATAAATATGAAAATATAAAAAACATGAAAACTAATATAGTTTTACTGTGTAATTTCCTAATGAGAGGATATTGCTGTAACTCAGTACTTTGAATTCCTTAGCACTATTTCTCAAGATTTGTTCTAAGGCAAAGATATTCCTTCGTGCTGGACTTCTGTTTCCATTAGCAGTCCATAGCCCATTTAATCCAAGACAACGTGGCACAGCCCCACACCTACCACTGTAAACTTCTGTTCCCTTGCCGGCTCCTTCACTAGTGCCCCAGTCACCTCACAGCAGACTGAGCAAGCAGTATCGGAAGATGAATAGGTGAGTAAACTGTGGGCTCCAACCTTGGCATTTTCCAGCTTCAGCCATCAGCTTTGTATTTCACACAGCACTTTGCTAAACTGCCTTTGTCATGGAAATCCTGTTTGGGAAAATTACATAATACTCTGATTCCCAGTATGCCCTTGAGCTTGGGGTCGGGGCGGGGGGAGAAGAAGAAAAAAAGAAAAAAGTTAGCATGCTATTCCAATCAGAATAGGGTAAAGATCTCATGAGCAAAAGCTTGAAAATGCTGTAGTCTGTTGTATCAGTAGCAACACAAGAAATACCACATTCTGGATATTTTTGCGTTGCTTCAACTGTCAGATTTCATATTTAACTTGATTTAAAGATTTTTGAGGAAAAAATAGATGATAAACCTACCCTTTAAGCCACATCTGGTTTGTTGTTTGGTTGTTCTTTTTTCAAATTGGGTTCTGTTTTTGATTAATCTCCTCAGCAACCATATTCTATTTTTCACTATACACATTTTATTCAAAATACTGAATCTGAGATATTAATTCAAAGCCAGAATTGTAGTATTATGTTTGTAATATAAATAAATTATCAGTATATTTATACTAGTATCTGACTTTAAAATTACCCCTGTTTTTTGCATATAAATATAAAATAAAGAAATTTTTGTGGAGTCATTAGCAGTAATGGTTGTGTGCTTCTTTATATCAACAGATACTACATAAAGTTATGTTTAATGCTTTCTGAAAAAGTAACCATGCTTTTTATTTTGTAAGAGTATACACAGTTAGCTTTATTTAACACCCCTTTTTTTAAACATAGCTAAGATAGGGAGAGGTTTTCAAAACGGACTCTGGTAATGTGACTTATACAATTTTGACCTCTAAAGGTCAAATAATGTTGTTGGTTGCATATTAAAGACAATTTTCTAAGATTTGGAGGGGAAAAATGTTTCCATTCATGACTTGCATCCAGGCTAATACTTTTATTTCCTACAATAATTATACTTGTGCCATAACAACTGTAACTTAAAATCACTACAAAAAGCCTGTTTTCAGCCTTTGTGAAAGTCTAATAGTCTGTGTAGCAGAGCTGATGGTAATAAGGGCTGAGCAGTTGTGAAAAACTCCTTTTGATATTTAGTATGTTTTTCTCAATTGAAAGGAGAATTACATGGCAATTGCGTAAAACTCTACAGAGTTCAAAGAAAGTCTTCGATGGATTCAAGTAGTGTACACTCAACTCTGCAAAATGTCATGACTCAACGGGATTTCTTGTGGTTAGACTGTTCTCCTCTCAAGAGGCATCTCTGCAGACCTGGCAGTAGCACAGCAGTACGCAGAAGGCAATGGAAATTTTAAATCTATTTCTTTAAATTTCTCACTTGACTTTTAATATGTTTTCCCCTCACCCATTTAATTCTTTTCTCTGTAATAAGTTGGACAAAATTATAAGTTAACATGGTTTTACTTGTAACTCTGTCTCTTTTTGGCTTGCATCAAAATAATTTTCTTAATAATGCCACAACACAGAGCACTTGTGCAAATTATCCTGAGAGGTATGTGTTGAAATTGTTATGAGACTCTCTTGCATTATTTACATCATGACGTTCTGTCAGTGTACTAATACTCAAGACTGTTTATGTTTCTGGATTTAACAAATATGTAAATCAGGTGCACATTTCCCTAGGAATGCAAATGTCTCTAATGAGGAAAGACAACAAACTTCAAAACAAACAAACAAAAGAATAGAATATGGTAAATAGCCATGTGAAAGAGGGAAAAGAAATGTTGCTCAAGTAAGTGGACTAGAGATACCAGGCTGTAATTCTTGCCCTGGGATTGTTTAATCAAATCATCTTGAAGCTCTGACAGATCAATTGTTTCTTAGCAGGGAGAGAGCTGGGGAAGAATGGCAGCCAGACGCAGTTTTCCCATAAGAAGGCATGAAAACGCCTGGTTTTCCTCTATGTAGCAATCTATAGAGCTGAGAGATTTGAGTTCCTCTCGCTGAATTTGTTAACTCTGGTCAAATACCACTCCAAAGAGGCCCAGCTCTCTGAAATACTTTTTTAATATTGGAAGAATTAAAATAGCTGTTTGATTTCAGCATATAAGGACAGAATGGGAATAGCATCATTGTGAATTGAGTTTAAGCATTATAGAAGGATTTGAATGTCCTTCAGAGAAGGATTCAGCTCGAATTTCATCTCAAAACATTCCCCTGATTTAGTAAGGATAAGCAGTATCTTTGAATCATAATGCTCTAGATTGAGCATATGTATAGGGGGAATGTTCTTTATTGTGCTGTGATTGTGCTATGCTTTTTATTATGCATTGCTCACTGAAAACTTTATCTTCCATTAAAAGCTGAATTCCATTCAGAAGTGCAATTAAACAAAATTTGCTCGCTAAAATAAGACATAATTTATTTCAAGCTGGCTTCTATTTTGAATTTTGATGGCTTCCTGCTAAATATGCAAGCTTTCTTTTCTGTGAAATTAGTTCAGTATCTAAAAATCTGAATTACTTGGTATTTCATTTTTCATCATGTAACTTCAGCCCCCAAAGTACTGGTAAGCATTACATTTCTCAATTAACCACCATCTTTAAGAAGATTGTGATGGTAAAGGTAGCCCAAGTTCTCAAAAATCTATACATTCAGAATAGCGTATGTGTAATAAATCGGGGAAAATGTTTTAACCAACATTCCTCAGTAATTCTTTAACTGCATATTGTATGTAACTATTGCCTTTTTCTGTCTGTTTTCAGTCTTTTAACTAAAAAATGTGCTTTGTGTCTGTTACAGTGAGAATGTCAGTTGGATTCTGTACTGTGACAGCACCACATTCAGGAAGCCTCTATCTCATTTGTCTCTGTCATTATATATCTGGTCTTGTTTTAACACATCCTCAATTGTTTCTACTGGCAAACTCAAGGGATAAGGATCGTTAGTAGTATAGCAAAACCACCTTGAAAAATGCTGTCTTGATTTTCCCATGTGCTACTTAATCTGTCATGCAGATACAGACATTAGAGTGCCGGAGAACAAGTTCTTTAAGCAAACTTATTTCCTGATAAAATCTGTCCCAAAGTTATGCCAAATCTCCACATCCAAATGTCTACAAAAAGTCTAAAAATGACTTATCGTTAGTAGGTGCATGTGGTAATTCTTTGAAGATTAGGACACGTGGAGGGCTACTTTGGTAGCTTTGACTTTTGTTAACCTAACTTCCATCATAAAGGAGAAAAGGTTTGCAACAAAATCAGCTGATACAAAATTTACTTCTCATTTCTTTCCCAGTATTACACTTCCAACAGCCTTCTACCTTTCCTTTCCTACAAGTTAACACCACGTAGGAGGTGTTAGCTTTGTACTGCTTGAACTCTTAAACCTTGTATCTGGGGGAGTGAGGAGGCCGTAATTACTATGAACTTCTGCTGCCGATGGTGAAAGAAAACTTGATATTCACAAAACCTTCAGTAGAAGCTGGACTAGGACTTTTTTAAATTGATACCTCTGATACCTCTAATAGATACCTTGGCTAGGTCGCCAATGGAGCATGAGTTAAGGGACTTTCTTAAAAATATTGTTCACTAGATATACATTAAATTGACTTTTAAGTAGTGTACAATTGCTGTCAGTTACAATGCTACCTGGAAATCTGAACTGTCAGGTGCCCTTAAGTCTTGTTGATTTGGATGAATGTTTTAAGTACTACCAGGAATTATATGTATAGTTTAGAAAAGCAATCTTCAAATGTAGTGGTAATGCAGAGTATTATTTAAAAGACGCAGACCCTCAATACGAGCATGTATGCTTTACTCTGATTGTGTATGAAAATGTAAGAAAAAAGAATGCATGACTAAGTAGCAGATAAATGCATTAGTAGTTTTTGGTAGTAAACTTGTCTAGGGAGGAGAGAGCTTATTGCTAGCTTTCCTTGGATTTGCAGCTTTTAAAAAGAGAACTTTCATGTAAGGAATTTTTAATTGTTATGTTAAAAACATCCTCCACCTTCCATGTTCTCTTCTTGTGTTCAAACTGCTCATTGTGAATATAAAATAAATCAAAGATAACCAAAATAGAAGATGTAGAATGAAGCATTCAGTAAAAAAAAAAAATGAAGACTTTAGCAAAGAGCCTTTACATACTGTTTGAAGAATTCTTCTTGACACTATTTTTTTGCTAATTCTAATTTGAAAGTATCATTTCTTTTAACTGAGACTTTTTTACCAGGCAGCTGGTGTCCTCTGTGCCAGAGGTCAAATATGAATACACACCGTGATGTACCACATTGTAAAATTGTCAGAGTAAGGTATGGATTTTAAAATTACAGAACTGAAAAGAAGAGATGAGCATCTTCTTTGTTCCTGTTTGTGATTTTTTTCAGTGTATTTTTTCTGCATAGCATCATCTATTTGTTTTTATTTTAAAATTATTTTGTCTTATTGACAACTTAACGATTTATTTTATTTTATTTTATTTTGTTTTGAGGTGCCATAGGCAGGTATAGTTCCATAGTTCTCTGTTCTCCTTCTCAAGGAGTTTTTTTCCTTCTTGGGTTTGTGTTGCTTTCTTTTTAAAACTAATTCTTATGACATTGATTTTACTTGCTTTTCAGATTTTTAAAGTTTTCTGAGAGAGAGTGGAGAGAAGGAAGGCTATATGAGAACAAGGATTGCATGTTATTTGGATTTCCTTATGAAATAATTATGATCTCTTTTTCTAGATACTTTCTGCCAAAAAGATTTGAACAGGTACTTAGCAGCAGTAAATGTAAACTCTGTGGATTTCATTTATGCAGGTTTAAAAAAAAAAGGCATTACAATATAAAAAATACCGAATAAAACTGTGCATGTGAAGTTGCAGCATGATGGTTACCTGGAAAGTTATTGGACAATAATTAGTACTGGAGACCTGAGAGACTGAACTAAAATCCTCCATTTTGAATTTGATTGTTAAAAGCTTGTGTTTGCAGTTTGAATTTTTGTAATGTTCTGTTGGTTTGTGTTTGTTTATCTTTCTCCCTTTGCTGAGAATGAATTCTGTTCCATCTCAGTGTTTCCTGTCATCGTGAACTATAAATGTATCACTTTCCTCACAGTTTTGAAACTTAAAGGAATTCTGAAAATCCTTCATTCTCGGAGATCAAAAGCTACTGTAAACCTGGGTAAGTCAGCTTCGCGAGAGCTATTTGAAGTAATATTGGTTGACAATCTGCCTACCAAATCTTTTGCTTGCCTAAAGTGTCTGTGAGCTAGTCAGTTAAGTAATGCTACAAACTTAATCTTTGCCCTGATTCAGTTCTCCTCTGACCAATTCCAGTTAAGAAGCAGTGGATGTTTTCTGACCCCACTGATCCCAAGTGGTTTCAAATTCACTTTTTTTTTTTTTTTTTTAAGGAGTTGCTCCTCCATGTTTAAGTAGAAGCAAGTGGGAAGAAGACAGTAGTGCTTAATCAGGGCTATTGCTGAATATATTTTCTTCTGAGCTCAGTTAACTTCTGATCTTTAATTTCAGCTGGAACTTTGACCACAGTAATTATAAAAAAGAAACACACACCCCCTGCAATAGAAGAAAGTGATGCAAAATTACACAGAAAAGGCAAGGTAACACTGTTTTGCAGTAAGCAAATGGAAGAGGAGGAGAAGCCGTGCATAGAACTTTTTACTTTGTCCCTTATCTTGTTTGCTCTTAGTCTTACCTCTGAAGACTAAGGATTGTTTAAAATATTTTGATGCGTCTCCTACTGTAATCGCTACATTCCAGTGCATTCACATTGCCCCAGTTTGCTTCGCTTAAGTCCATCTTTCTTTCTACATGTCAGGGTCCCTGCACATAAGTGACAAGTTATTTTTTTGTAATTCCTATTAAAACCAGCAGGACAGATAAAATATAGAAAATGCAGAAGAAATTAAGGGGAAGCTCACATGAAATGAACTTACTACACAGTAAAGTATTTCCCCTGACCCTGGTGAATGCGAAACTTTATATAATTAAATTTTTTTAATCTTCACATTATGTAGCAGTTTTCAGCAGTACGTACCAAAATTATACTGAACCACTGTTGACATAATGATGGTTTTCCAAGCACTGTACAAAAAGCCTAACTCATTTTTGAAAGCAGTCTGCATAAAATCTGAGTTGTATGGATTTCAGGGTAGTTCTCTATTTATTACACTGTATTTCAGAAGTTTTATGTGACCTTAAAATGTAGTTCTTTTTCAAAAAATGTGGCTTTACGTTGGTATGTTTGTACAAGTTTGAACACTGAATTGTAAATCTTCCCAATGTTGAGATGTTCCTGATTTGAATGTGCCTTTTTTTATTTTAAATGGTCTCTTAGATTTCTTTCTGCTATGTTTTAAATGTAGATGAGGAACTCATCCAAATGGTCTTTTTTCAAATATGGCTGTTTATTGCTGGATTATATCTAATACAAATTCATATGTGGATTTAGCCAGGAGATACAGTACTGGATTGTATTGCCGTGTCTGACTGCCAGTATTGTTCCTGGTAATGACTGCAGTACCGAGAGAAAACGCTGTCCACAGCTTGAGCTTGATTGTACACTCTGTTACAGAGAAAGTCAAGGGAAATACAAGCTTTCATTTGTGAAGCAAACAAAAGAACCCCTGTATGTTCATTTCAGCTGTACCAGTAAGAGCAAAATAATCTCAGAAAATTGAAGAGGAATCAGACTAGGCTTCCTACTGCTCACCCACTTTATGCCTATCAGTCAATTTGTGTGATGAACAAAAATACCATAGAAAGAGTGTGTCCTCTGAAAAATACTTATGATATGCTTATTCCAACTTATTTCCTTGCTTTATTTTATTTCATTTTGTTATTGAAAGAATAGGCTGACATATTCCTGTGTGGCTTATGTCTTTAGAAACATTTAGGCTAGTCCCACTGATTAAGATTTTCATATTCATACAGAATTTAATCAGCATGAAATTGCAAAAAGAAAGCCATGCTTCTGTTTTGGCAATGAAAATGCAGAATAAACAACTCAAAATTCATGTCTTCTATCTGTCTTAATTACATGATGGGTTAATCATTCATGAAGTAATCGTTACCTTACAAGTATGACTTGCAGCTCAAGAGAAATGAAAAATAAAATAAATACCATGCTGCTATTTTTCTTTATTATTGGAAGACATTCCATGGTGTCAGTGCATGCAGGGAATGTTGGACAAGTGTTTAAAGAGATTAAGCTACTGTTTGGGAAGGATTTTGAGAAAGAACTGGAAAAGCCATTACACGGTGTGCTACTTCATATTTTAGAAGGTTATAAAAACTTGCAGAATAGGTAACAAGACTGAGTAAACAAATACTTTAATGCCAATTGAAATACTAGGGTGTTTGCCTAAATAAGAGACATAGCTTTTAATTTTTAATACAAGTAAACTTTCTTTCAAGTACCACTTTATGTGATACAGCAACTGCAGATCATAGAAAAATATGACTGAAGTAAGCTTTTCAGAAGTCATCCAATTTATTCCCCACCCATAAGAAAGGATCAACTAATCCATTTATGATTAGTATTTGCTCTGTGTTCTAAGTATCTTGGTTTAGTACTTCAGTAGTTTTAATACTTCTTTTTACAGTTAGGTTTTCGTATGGCGTTACATACATAGGCTTTTGGTTTACTGTTATTTGTGCTTGTGTTTCCTGTCCGTTTTCTAATGGACTGATATCGTTGTCCCTGCCTTCCACCCCCACAACTTCTCTGCTTCCAATAAGGCTTTGATACTTTAGATTCCTTTCTAGTTTCATCTGTTTTGATCTGTTGTGTTTTCTAGCTTATGCTACTCACTCATATTAAGCTGGATCAAATCACTACAAGTTTTTGGTTGGATTTGGTGTGTGGGGTTTGTTATTTTTTTTTTTCTTTTTTAATTCAGATAAATTAAAAGCTCATAACTTTATCCGAGTTGGGTTTTTTTCTCTGTTTCCATACATTCACTCAGGAAAAGACTTATGTTATTAGAGGGAGGGCCTGCTGCATCTTGGACAGCTTCACTGATGACATATCAGTGAAGTGACACTGATCACAACGAGCGGTCCCGGAGCGCAGCGGCCAGCTGCTGCGCACCCAGCACACAGGCAGCCAGTGGGCGTCCCGTGGCAAGAGCGGGCAAGCAGGGTGCAGCATCTCGCATGGTAAGTCGCTGCAAGCCTTGCGACGAAGCCGGCCACGAGCTGGGTGAGTGCAAGTGGAGGAACATCAGCGTGCAGGGGGACGTGCTCAGGGTGTATGGGAGGCAGAGAGCAGTGGTTGGTCACCTCCTGGCTCTAGAGAAGAACATGGCCACTAGACGGCCCAAAGCCACTGCAAGAAATGCAAGAAAGAATGTGGGAACTCAAACCATGCTCCTGCACAAGCATGTGGCCGTGCAGGTCTCCGGCTGCAATGAATGCCTGAGCCTGGCACTGGTATCAGAGGGAGCCAGAGACACCACCTGTGTGCGGTGTGATCAAATAAACAATCTGCTCAGGCAGGTGGTTGAACTGAGGGAAGAGGCAGAAAGGTTAAGAACCATTAGGGAATGCAAAAGAGAAGTAGATTGGTGGAGCCACACCCTGAGGCATAGGCAGCAGGAAGAGGCCCTACCAGAAGTGGATGATCCCCTTCCCTCCTGTCACCAGGCAGAAGGAGGGGACTTAAGGGGACAAGGGGGAGTGGAGACGGGTCCCTCCTTGGAGAGCCAAGCGAAACCCCTCCCAGCCCCCCTCACCTTCCCAATTGCCCTTACATAATAGGTATGGGGCTTTGGAAATGGAGGGCCAGGTGAAGGAGAATGGAGAGGACGATCCATCCAGTGAGTCACCTAGGGCTAGTCACTCAACCCCACGCCTTAGGACCTCCTCAACTAAGAAAAAAAGAAGGGTAATTGTAGTAGGTGACTCCCTTCTGAGGGCAACAGAGGGCCCCATTTGTAGACCTGACCCATCCCACCAGGAGGTCAGCTGCCTCCCGGGGACCAGGACTAAGGACATAAGGAGAAAACTCCCTACTCTGGTTCGGCCCTCAGATTACTACCCACTGCTGATATTTCAAGTAGGTGGTGATGAGGTAGCTACCAGAAGTCTAAGGGCAATGAAGAATGATTTTAGGGCCCTGGGGCGGCTGGTTAAGGGATCAGGAGCACAAATAGTGTTCTTCTCTATCCCACTAGTTGCAGGGATTGATGAGGGGATAAGCAGGAGGAGCCAGCAAATTAACTCCTGGCTGTGAGACTGCTGTAACCAGCAGAACTTTGGTTTCTTTGATCATGGGTTGATCTGCAGGTCACCAGGCATGCTGGCAACTGGTGGAGAAAGCCTAAGCCGAAGGGGAAGAAAGATCCTGGGACAAGAATTAGCAAGGCTCATTCACAGGGCTTTAAACTAAGTTTGAAGGGGGATGGGGATGGAACCAGGATTACTAAAGCAGAGGCTGGGAGCAGCGTGCCAGTGCTTCTGGATAAAAGTGTTAGCAAGGTCTTGCAGTCTGTCTCAGTGATGGTGAGAGATGGTGATCCATGTGGTAGTAAAGACAAGAGGGGTAGTGATAGGATGATAACTACAGAAGTGTCTGAGCATAATCAGGTGGGAATTAGGGCTTGTCCCCCCAAAAAAGTGGCAGGACAATTAGCCCAGCTGAAGTGCATGAACACTAATGCACGCAGCATGGGGAACAAACAGGAGGAGCTGGAGGCCATTGTACAGCAAGGGAACTATGATATAGTTGCCATCACAGAAATGTGGTGGGAAGGCTTAAACAACTGGAGTGCTGTGATCGATGGCTACCAACTTTTCAGAAGGGATAGGCAAGAAAGGAGAGGTGGTGGAGTGGCCCTCTATGTTAAGGGCAGTTTTGAATGCCTAGAACTTAACATTGTGAATGACAGTGTTGAGTGGTTATGGATAAGAATCAAGGGGAAGGCCAATAAGGCAGACATCGCGGTGGGAGTTTGTTACAGACCCCCCAGTCAGGACGTAGAGACTGATGAAGTATTCTATAAGCAGCTGGCAGAGGTCTCGTGATCACTCGCCCTTGTTCTCGTGGGGGACTTCAACTTCCCAGATGTCTGCTGGAAATATAACACAGCAGAGAGGGAACAGTCCCAGAGGTTCCTGGAGTGCGTGGAAGACAACTTCCTAACACAGCCAGTGAGGGAGCCAACTAGGGGAAGTGCCCTACTGGACCTACTGTTTGTTAACAGAGGAGGCCTTGTGGGGGATCTAAAGGTTGGAAGTCATCTTGGGCAGAGTGACCACAAAATGGTAGAGTTTTCAATTCTTGGAGAAGCAAGGCAGGGAGCCAGCAGAACGGCCACCTTGGACTTCCGAAGGGCAGACTTTAGCCTGTTTAGGAGCATAGTTGAGAGCGTCCCTTGGGAGACAGTCCTGAAGGGCAAAGGTGCCCAGGAAGGCTGGTCATACTTTAAGCAGGAACTCTTAAAAGCACAGGAGAAGGCCATCCCCATGTCCAGAAAAACAAGCCGACGAGGAAGACCAGCCTGGCTAAATAGAGAGCTTTGGCTGAACCTCAGGAACAAAAGGAAAGTTTACATTCTTTTGAAAAGGGGGTTGGCAACTTATGAGGAATACCAAGATGTAGTGAAGCTATGCAGGGGGAAAATTAGAAGGGCCAAAGCCCAAGCAGAACTCAGACTGGCCACTGCGGTTAAAGATAATAAGAGGTTCTTTCAGTATATCAATAGAAAAAGAAGACTAGGGAAAATGTAGGCCCACTGATGAATGAGATGGGTGCCCTAGTGGTGGAAGACACAGAGAAGGCGGAGTTACTGAATTCCTTCTTTTCTTTGGTCCTCACTGCTAAAGCTGTCCCTCATGAATCCCAGACCCTGGAGGCAAGGGGGAAGGTCTGCAGAGAGCAAGATTTTCCCTCAGTTGAGGAGGACCGGGTTAGAGAACGCTTGGCCAAGCTGGACATCCATAAGTCCATGGGCCCTGATGGGATGCACCCGCAAGTGCTGAGAGAGCTGGCAGATGTTATTGCTAGACCACTCTCCATCACCTTTGGAAGGTCATGGGGAACAGGAGAGGTGCCTGAGGACTGGAAGAAGGCCGACATCACTCCAATCTTCAAAAAGAGCAAGAAGGAGGACCCAGGGAACTACAGGCCGGTTAGTCTCACCTTTGTCCCTGCAAAGGTAATGGAACGACTTGTTCTGGATGTTATCTCCAAACACGTTGAAGAACAGGAAGTTATTGGGAGTGGTCAGCATGGATTTACCAAGGGTAAATCATGCTTGACCAATCTGATAGCCTTCTAGGATGTTATAACTGGTTGGCTGGATGAGGGGAGAGCAGTAGACGTCATCTACCTTGACTTCAGCAAGGCTTTTGACACTGTCTCCCATAACATCCTCATTAGGAAGCTGAGCAACTGTGGGCTAGATGAGGAGACAGCGAGGTGGATTGAGAGCTGGCTGTGTGACAGAACTCAGAGGGTTGTGATTAATGGAGCAGTGTCAAGTTGGAGGCCTGTAACCAGTGGTGTCCCCCAAGGGTCAATACTCGGTCCAATCTTGTTCAATATATTCATCAATGACCTGGATGAGGGGACAGAGTGTATCCTCAGCAAGTTCACTGATGATACCAAACTGGCAGGGGTGGCTGACATTCCAGAGAGCCGCGCTGCCATCCAGCGTGACCTGGACAGGCTGGAGTGCTGGGCAAAGAAGAACCTAATGAGGTTCAACAAGAGCAAGTGTAGGGTCCTGCAGCTGGGGAGGAAGAATGCTAGGCACCAATATAGGCTAGAGGTGGATCTGCTGGAAAGCAGCTCTGAGGAGAAGGATCTGGGTGTCCTGGTAGATATAGTAAATCATCCATGAGCCAGCAGTGTGCCCTTGTTGCCAGGAAGGCCAATGGAATCCTGGGCTGCATAGGGAGAGGGTGGCCAGTAGGTCGAGGGAGGTCATTCTCCCCTTCTACTCAGCACTGGTGAGGCCACAACTGGAATACTGTGTCCAGTTCTGGGCTCCCCAGCTCAAACGGGACAGGGAACCACTGGAGAGAGTCCAGCATAGGGCAACAAAGATGACTGGGGGATTGGAGCACCTCTCTTAGGAGGAAAGGCTGAGAGAGCTGGAACTCTTTAGCCTGGAGAAGGCTGAGGGGAGACCTTCTTCTTGCTTAGAAGTATCTAAAGGGTGGGTTGAAGGAGGATGGAGCCAGACTCTTTTCGGTGGTTCCCAGTGACAGGACGAGGGGCAATGGGCCCAAGTTGGAACATAGGAAGTTCTATTCAAACCCAAGAAAAAGCTTCTTTACGGTGAGGGTGACAGAGCCCTGGAACAGGCTGCCCAGGGAGGTCGTGGAGTCCCCTTCTCTGGAGATTTTCAAGGCCCACCTGGATGCAGTCCTGAGTAATGTGCTCTAGGCATTCCTGCATCTCAGCAGGGCAGTTGGACTAGATGATCTCTAGAGGTCCCTTCCAACTCTGAAAATTCTGTGATTCTGTGATATGAGGTGGCATTGCCGGGGTGGGGGTGGGTGGGGTGTCTGCTGCACAGGCTTGAGTTCTGTTCTCTCAACTGCAACGTTATGAAC
>VFFE01006602.1:127591-144394 GCA_008921705.1 Burhinus oedicnemus | reverse complement strand
ATGAGGAAACGCAGGCGGAGCTGGAAGCCTCCCAGAAGGAGTCTCGCTCTCTCAGCACGGAGCTGTTTAAGATGAAGAATGCCTATGAGGAGTCCTTGGACCACCTGGAGACGCTGAAGCGTGAGAACAAGAACTTGCAGCGTAAGTCCCTGGCCCTCTGCTCCTGGCAGAGCTTTCTCCCTATCCACCACTACCGCCATTCTGTATGGGGCTGTGCCTGCCGGTTGGCAAAGTTGCCTGTCACCTTGGTGTGGCCGGGCCCTTCCGACTCTGCTCTGTGCCTGACCGCGCCATTGGTCTTTGCTCCCACAGAGGAGATTTCCGACCTCACGGAGCAGATTGCCGAGGGAGGAAAGGCGATTCATGAGCTGGAGAAAGTCAAGAAGCAGACTGAGCAGGAGAAATCAGAACTCCAAGCCTCCCTGGAGGAAGCTGAGGTACAATCTTCTGTTCTTGTTTACTTGCCACACAATTTAGCAACCTCAGATACCTTTTATGAAATTAGATGCATTGAGAATAAACTCCAGGCACAGGAAGCAGGGGCTTTTGGCCACCATTAAAGTCTTTGGATACATAGAAATCCTTTTTTGTCCTTTCCTGCAGTCTCAGACCTCATGCTGCACGTTATTCTGCAAGATAATAGTTCACATAAAGTTACTGACCTTGTTATTTATAAAATTAACTGATTTTTATATATTTTGCAGGCTTCCCTGGAACATGAGGAGGGGAAGATCCTGCGCCTCCAACTTGAGCTCAACCAGGTGAAGTCTGAGATTGACAGGAAGATAGCAGAGAAAGATGAGGAGATCGACCAGATGAAGAGAAACCACCTCCGAGTCGTGGAGTCCATGCAGAGCACCCTGGATGCTGAGATCAGGAGCAGGAATGAAGCCCTGCGGCTGAAGAAGAAGATGGAGGGAGATCTGAATGAAATGGAGATCCAGCTGAGCCACGCCAACCGTCAGGCTGCAGAGGCACAGAAGAACCTGCGAAATACACAAGCAGTGCTCAAGGTATGGCATAACTAAATGTGATGACTGGTTTCTGACACGGCTAAAAGAATTCTTCTTCTACAATTTTATTAGTTCTATATTGATGTAAAAATCGGAAATTAGAAAATAGGAAAAATACACCTCACAATCTGTCTTTTCTCTCTTACCAGGATACCCAGATACACTTGGACGATGCTCTCAGGGCACAAGAGGACCTGAAGGAGCAGGTGGCCATGGTGGAGCGCAGAGCAAACCTCTTGCAGGCTGAAGTTGAGGAACTAAGGGCAGCCCTGGAGCAGACAGAGCGCTCGAGGAAAGTGGCTGAGCAGGAGCTTCTGGATGCAAGTGAGCGTGTTCAACTCCTCCATACCCAGGTCAGTGTTTGAATATATTTAGTACTTATACTTTTGATCCATATGTATAACTGAAGACTGGCTGATCTGTAACAGTATTTTGTAAAATGCATTGTAATTTTCGCAGTATGGATAACAAATATTAAAAGTGACTTTTCAGCTGCAGATATAATATGAATTTTACTAAACTACAGTGCAGATATCTTAAAAGGAATAAATTTGGAGAGATACATGACGTTCTTACTTTATGACTTAAGTTAATTCAACAGCTTTCACATTTGATAACGTAAAGTCGAACAGGTTGATCATTAACAAAACAGGAATACACTAATACTATCATTAACGTCATTTAACAATGTCGTTATAAGTATTCTATAGCACTATTTAAGACTTTTACTGCCACTAGGTTGAAAATGGTAAGAAAATATTATGGTTTTTTCTTTATGTCTAAATTCGTTCTCTTTTGGCTGAAAAAATGTAAGGAAAGACTTTATGGAGCATGTTCTTGAAATATTGAAGCACATCACAGCTGAGAATCTAACAGCTACTACAGCAGCTCCTTTAGAGCAGAATCCCATGTGACCTGATGGCACAATTTATGTTAAAAAGCAACATTTATACAATATGCTTGGTATGATATTGCAAGCTAACAAAAAACAAAATCGTGACGTTGAGATGCTGGAGCATGTCCAGACACGCTGGAGTCACTGGAGGTGACATTGAGGTGCTGGAGCATGTCCAGAGAAGGGCAACAAAGCTGGTAAAGGACCTAGAGCACAAGTCTTATGAGGAGCAGCTGAGGGAACTGGGGTTGTTTGACCTGGAGAGGAGGAGGCTGAGCAGAGACCTTATCACTTTCTATAACTACCTGAGAAGATGTTGTAGAGAGGTGGGGGTCGATCTTTTCTCCCAGGTAACAAGTGATAAGACAAGAGGAAATGGCCTCAAATTGCACCATGGGAGGTTTAGATTGGATATTAGGAAAAATTTCTTTACCAAAAGGGTTATCGAACATTGGAACAGGCTGTCCAGGGAAGTGGTGGAATCGCCATTCCTGGAGGTATTTACAAGACATGTAGACATGGTGCTGAGGGACATGGTTTAGTGGTGGTTCTGGCAGTGTTATGTTGATGGTTGGACTTGATGATCTTAAAGGTCTCTTCCAACCTATGTGATTCTATGATTCTATGATTCTATGTTGATGTTCTTCAACAGAACACCAGCTTGATCAACACCAAGAAGAAGCTGGAAACAGACATTACCCAAATTCAGAGTGAAATGGAAGATACGATCCAGGAAGCCCGCAATGCTGAAGAGAAGGCCAAGAAGGCCATCACAGATGTGAGTCAAGGGCTCCTCTCACTGTTGATGGCAGATGTATTCTTCCCAAAAATGTCTCCAGCACCAAAATGGCTTTGACCCTTGGCTCTCATCAGGCAGCCATGATGGCAGAAGAGCTGAAGAAGGAGCAGGACACCAGCGCCCACCTGGAGAGGATGAAGAAGAACCTGGACCAGACGGTGAAGGACCTGCAGCACCGTCTGGATGAGGCCGAGCAGCTGGCTCTGAAGGGAGGCAAGAAGCAACTGCAGAAGCTGGAGGCCAGAGTGCGTAGGGCTGGTATTTGTGCGTGAGTGAGCATGTCCCTTGGAGAGATACCAGGGAAGCTCCAAAGATGGGCTTGTCATTGCAGGTGCGGGAGCTGGAAGGGGAGGTTGATGCTGAGCAGAAGCGCAGCGCTGAAGCCGTGAAGGGTGTGCGCAAGTACGAGAGGAGGGTGAAGGAGCTGACCTACCAGGTAAGGCAGGATGCTCCTTTGTGTTGACACACTCTTCTTCCAGGAAGGTCAAAATGTTGACACTTTGCCTTCCAGAGGGATTTCTTTCTGTACCTCAGTCAACACAGTTAACAGGATTTTGACATAGGTCCTTGTGGTCAGCAATGCTCCATAAGGAATGTTACTCCCTTTATTTCACATTTATGAAATTTAGAGAAAGAAGCAAACAAGGGTTTCTATTACTTGCCATTTTTCACTATGAGGGTGGGGCACTGGAACAGGTTGCCCAGCGAAGCTGAGGAGGTCCCACCCCTGGAAGTGTTCAAGGCCATGTTGGATGAGGCTTTGGGTAATCTGGTGTAGTGGGAGGTGTCCTTGCCCATGGCAAGGGGGTTGGAACTAGATGATCTTTAAGGTCCCTTCCAACCTAAACCATTCTATGATTCTATGATTCTCCGTAGTCTGAGGAAGACCGGAAGAATGTTCTCAGGCTCCAAGATCTAGTGGACAAGCTGCAAATGAAAGTGAAGTCCTACAAGAGGCAAGCTGAGGAGGCTGTAAGTACCACTCTGACCAAGGCCAGACTTCCTTGTGGTGGAGGTGGAATTCTGTATTGGTGTTTTCTTCTGTCCAACTTTTTGAAACCTTGACTGTTTTGATGCGTTTGCTGCTACACGGCAATGGGGAGTGTAAGAGTAAGAACTGCTGGTTTGAGGAGGAAGTATAGTTACTTCCCCAGCTCTATTTGTTTTTCTCTAAGCCTCACTTTCTCCCTCTGTTTCTTCCTCCCTACCCTACCCTGGATGTCAGAAGCAGCTGCTACTCTGTCTATTCAGGTCCACATGTTGCCTGTTGTTTTCACAACTCCCTCTCCCCACACAGGAGGAGTTGTCCAATGTCAACCTCTCCAAATTCCGCAAGATCCAGCACGAGCTGGAGGAAGCTGAGGAGCGGGCTGACATTGCAGAGTCGCAGGTCAATAAGCTCCGAGTAAAGAGCCGGGAGTTTCATAAGAAGATAGAAGAGGAGGAATAAGGATCCCAAGGCAAAAAGTGATCTGAGGCATGCATAAAATGTATATCTCTGTGTTGCTTTCTTCTGTAATTATCACTTATGTCTAGCTAATAAAGACAGCAGAGACATTTGCATATGAACAGTGATTAGCATGCTTTATTTTTTTTATTCTAGAGTTCATTACTTTTGGAGTATGTGTACACAGTTCATGTTCACATTTAAAAGTATATTAAACAGCAGTACATTTTTACATTTACATTTTTAAAAACGCAAGCAGAATAACAACAATTATATGGATTCTCTATTCATCTTGCAACAAGAAGTATGTATTTCTTTGATAGACTAAGACTACATTCTTTCAAGTTATTTTGATGAATTCTTAGCAAAAAAAAAAAAGTAAAGAAAAAGAGATTCCTGCAACATTTTTTAAAATAATTATTTATTATTTTTATTAATTGAAAAATGTTAAATTAAATTTCTACTTTGATTCAGGAGACTGACGTTCACTCAGAGCATTGACAAGCAGCCAAACCAATGTGGTGAGGTAGTGACATGAAGAGATATCCTCACTCTTTCTCTGAAGCTACTGTGTTTCCTACACAGCACAAAATGACAGCCAGTTCACAGATGGGGTGAGTGACAAGGATCTGCAGTTAAAGACTGCAGGAGAAAGAATAGCTAAGGCTGCAGACTGCTGGGCACAGGTAAAACTGAGTATTTTATGGACAACTGAAAGATAATTGAACATACATTATTAAGACAGATAAAGGTGATGGAGTGTTTTCTTTTTTTCTTTATAGATACAATATAATGTAAAGAAGTAATATCATAGATAAAACAAACAAGTTTAAGTAAAAATCACTTTCAAGAATGGTAACAGTTTCTACTGAGGTGTTAGTATGGTATCAGAAAAGTCTGCTACACTTACCAGAGACTGGATTTGGATATGGATAGGTATTTCTGTATCATAAAAAAGAGAAATAATTCTGCAAATTGTATTCTCATGTTGACTTCCCTCATACAGACTGGAGATCAAACATGATTGTGAGTTTTGTATTTCTCCAGCAAGCTGTTGTGAAACAAGAGGAACATTGATTTTGCCAAGTAGCAGTATTAGAAGCAAACATTGAAGTGCAAGATAATCATCTCATATTAAGTGATGATGGGTTGATTCAGTTTAAAAGAAAGGACACACAGAGTCTACTTAAATCACCTGCTTAGACAGTAAGGAAAATTTTTAACACAAAAATTGATGGACACAAACATTTAGAATGTAAGAGGTGCAGCAACTATCAACAGTGGATAGAGGTCTTTTACTTCTGTTGATGTACTTATATTTAAAAACTGCCTTCTATAGAAATTGTTTCACAATTAAATACATGTTCTGGGTGAGATTCATATGTCATACTCTGACGCAGAGTAGATACCTATCAAAGAGTTTATCTCATCTCACTGCTTCATTTCACTCATCCCTGTATGCATGCTCAGTGTAGGGAAACCTGCAAAAGAGTCTCTGTGAAAAGCAAACATGCTCTTCAGGGTTTTCTATATTCTCCACATTCTGACATGCACAATTTGTCTGCTCTTGGACATCAAGAGGGATGAAAGAGTGTCTGCCTCTCCTGGAGGAGCAGGACCAAGAGAAGGAAGTCCTGTATTAGAAGAAGGAATCCCTGAAGAAAGATGCCCTATGGAAAAGAGAGGAAGATAGAACAGGTCTTCCTTGACAGGTCAAGCACAGCCAGCCAGTGTTGAATGCAGCAGCCCTGGGAGAAGGTGGACTGTTAGATACAGAATACTCCTTTCCTCATCTGACAGTAAAGGAGAGAGATCGGTCATATACCCACACTAATCTTTACTGTCTAAACCTTGGGAAGGGCCCTATGGTCAAGAACATTGCAAGAGATACCCCTCAACAAGATCCCCAAATACATTGACAATCTTCAAATATAATGACGTGAGGAAATGGGATGAAGCTGCATCAGCAGAAGTTCAGATTGGACATAGGAAAAGGTTCTTCACTGAGGGGGTGGTCGGTCACTGGAACAGGCTCCCCAGGGAAGTAGTCATGGCACCAAGCCTGTCAGAGTTCAAAGAGCATCTGGACAACACTCATGGTTAATTTTACGTGGTCTTGTGAGGAGCAGGATTTGGACTCAATGATCCTAATGGGTCCCTTCCAACTTGAGATATTCTATGATTCTATGATTGACAATGTTGTGCACCTCATAGTTGAGGAATTGCACTGATCATCTTCAGGACCCTCACTGACCCAAAACCTGATGGTAAAGACAGGGCAAAGACAGCCCAGTTGGGGATATGACAAGGGAGAAGTAAGCTGGAAGATGACCAGAGCCAACACTGGCAGAGTTCTGCATTGCAACAGAAAATTTCTAAGGTTGCAAAAAAAATATTTCTCCTCCATACTAAGAACATGCCCTTACCTCTCTTTCCCTATGTGCATGCCCTCCTGCTCCATCACCAGTTCACAGGCCAAGTCCCAGCCAACTTCATTCCAGCTAAAGTTCAAGAAATCCCATGAAAGACCTAAGAAAAACAATTACTTCTTCAAGCTATTACATCACAGTAATGTCCTGTAATGTTCAACAATAAAGTTGGACAGAAGCACAGCTGGATGATCATCTTACTGGGGCAACTGTGTGAGGACTATTGAATATACACAGTACATATCTCACATGCAGTAGTGTACCTCTATCACCAAAGCAGGGAAAAGGTGCTCAGTGGAGAACTGTCTTGTGCTGTTCAACTGTGAAGGGCAATCACCATGGCTCGTCATCCAAAAATCATAAAGTAAATCAGACAATCATCATGGTGAAATGTCTTGGCAGCAAGCAATGCTGTCTTAGAAGAACATGTCAGGGGAGGAAAGTACCAAGGGGGATTCCTGGGAGCACATCTGTTCTCTGAATTGTCTTTACAAGCAGAATAGTCACTTTAAGGAGATCCCTGCCAGTCTCCTAAAAGTCTCCTGCTGTCACAAACCAATGTCTTTGCTCTGAAATATCCTGTGTTCTCCAGAATGCAGGGGAGCAGCTAAGACTGGATTTTCTGAAGGAGAATATAAGGGACACTGTAACATGGCTGGAGGCTCTTTCTACCATGCACTATGTGGGAACACAGCAGAGCCGGGCTGGGTAAAGGACTGATATTTGCCACAACCTCTGGGTTCAGAGCCCTTTCACTACAGGAAAGACTTGCTAGGTAAATAAGGGGCAGAAACCATAGGGTGATTTTCCTCAAGCCCCTCATTTTTTTTCCACGCTGCATTCCCATTTATTTCACAAGCTCCTTAAAGGACAGAAGGGTGTCCTAGAATTGGTGAGCATTTGAATTAGCCATCACAGTATATTTAATCTATTTATAACTTGAGTCAAGCCCTCCCCTACCTTTCTAGGAGTCTTTACTCTCTCTCTCTGTCCAGGGAAAGTCTATTGTAGAGCTATGCAAGAATGGGCCTAGGAAACAGTGGTTGTATCAGTGTCCAGGTAGCAAAGGTATAGCTGCCTCCTCATAGAAGAAGAGTAACATGGCAGTGACTGTTGCTGTTTATCATTCAGTTCTAGATGAATATGCCAGCCAAGCAAGGTGTCTGTCAGCTGCAGTGCCATTGCCTTATCACACAGGTCCACCACTATCTTCCTGCCTACACAATAAGCTCCAGGGCAGGGAAGCCTCCCAGTCTGGGCAGTTGCTTAAAAAATTTAGTTCTTTTCCCTGAATCATAAAGGCAAAGCCTTGACGTCAGATGGAAGGAGTCTATGCTCATTGCAACAACTTGAGAGCTAAGGCCAGCACTGTGGCCAGATGTGCCATGCTGTATGAAATGTTAGGCTTCCAGCCATCCACAAGAAATCAGGCAGTGAGAAGAGGTTGATGATGATGATGCTGATTACCCTCATAGCAGGTAGAGGAGGCTGCTGCACTATGCCAAGATCCTCTATGAACAAAATGGCCTTTACTCAGCCCATGGACCCACTTCAAGCCTTTGGACTAGTGGCTCTGCCTGTCCTACTCAGGTCCACCAACTCTCCTGTCTTCGCTCCGCTTTCCTCACCCCTTCCACTTGCCTTCCTCTGTCCACAGGCTAACTCTCTTGCCTGTTTATTGTCATTCTCAACATAATGGGACTGTTCATTTTACTAAGAACAGATTATTAGCCCAAAACATAATTTTTTGTGTTAAGCTGAACTAGACATTCAACATTTACATGTTGATTGCAAATGTAACATAAGAAAGTACAGCATTGATTGTGTAAGATGTCTAACTACTGATCACACTTCACAGACAGGTAAGTAAATTAGATGGTTTGCAAGTACATTCAATGTGTCTAAAGCCTCCAGTAAATTAGAAGTGAAGCTGTATAGAGACTCCTGTTACTGCTAAATAAATTTGGTATTGCCAAGCCACAGAGAAAGAGTGTGACATGACTTCATTTGTATTTTTGGCATATGTGACAAGCTTTAGCAGCTACCTCAAACTTGCTGTTTATTTAAAGCAAGAGCTAAACATCTTTGACCATCCTGCTAAAATTCTCAGTCTCTATCTAACCTTCATATGTCCTTTTTGGGTATCTTTTCTAATCCTCTAGCCAGCCTTCAAGTGCTGTAAAAAACCACTGCCTTCAAATGCTAAGGGTTCTTAATAAAATATGTAAATATCATTTGGGCAGCAGAAGACAGCTGGAGTTAAGAAGGGACACTACTCCATCCATTTCAGAATGGTAGTTCAGGATCCACCATATCTGAGCATCTCTGGTGCTTTTAGTGTCCCCTTGAACCCTTCAGGTTATTTTGGTAGCCTTTGTATGAGCAGCACTTGTTTTCAGTGTGACACGGGTAATGCTAAACACAACCCTACCGCAGTGAGAAGAAGCATCACCCATTGCAGGATTTGTAATATGCCCTGTTATTCTAAGGCTTCCTTGGAGACCTCCATTAATACATCACAGTTTTTGGTACAGACACCCAGACAACTTTCAGAGTTGCCTAAAATGGCAAATAATTTATTTTGTCCTCTATATGCATTTATTCTTTTTTTCTGGAATGTATCATGTATAAACTAGTCTTTATACCCTTTCAGTTTGTAGTAGTTTATTTAGTGAATGTTCAACAGTGATCAGTTGCAATTGCTCTCTGGCTGACATTTATCAGGGATTAAAATTTATCACTGTTGACTTCTTGGAAAGCTCCATTGTTAGCCTAAATTGAACATGGTATAAAGGTAAAGCATGAACTAGTTGTAATACAAAGGTGCCGACATACTTTTTGCCATTATGCTCAATAAGCAAAACTTGTTCCTTATGAATGGCTCAAACATTTTCCTTTTGAAGACACTACCACCTTTCAACAGGTCTGAGAGCTGGCTGAAGAGGCTGCTCAGGGTTCCCATTTCACTGCCACCTGTCTAGAAGGATTTGTAGGTTACTCTGTGCTCAGGCAACTGCTGCATCCCCTTTCTCAAGCAGCAGTGCAGTAATTTTATCTTCACTAACTGTTGCCAGTGTGGACACCCTCAGAATGAAGAAAGGGGCAAAATGCACAGGAATTAGCCACAAGGAGAGAGGAATTTCAGTGATGGATAGATGTGCAGTACTAGGTTTGGGTTTGTTATATGTGTCGGTGAGATTCAATTCCAAATTCAAATATCTACATTTAGTTATCTTCATGCCTAAATGAATATGTAGGTGAGTGAACTGAATGTCTAAACTCCCGTTGTAGACACTACTGTTAGAGTCAAGCAAATGTTTCAGTTCACTCTAAGGCAGGAAACCACATTAGGACAACTGAATCATTTTCCACACTGAGTTAGCTCAAGCTCCACCAATGATAACAGGAGATCAGACTCCTAGCTCACAGGTATGACAGCATGTCTGCATATAGTTTGTTGTGAAGGATTGCTGTTGATGGAAGACTTGAGCAAATGGGGAGCGCATAGGAGGGCTACACTCGTGCAGGTCGTAGGGAAGGGGTTGCAGTGGGTTTGGTAGAGAAGGGGAGGCCCTGAGAGAATATTACAGCTGGCAAAAAAATGTTAAAATGTGAAAGTATATGAAAACCTGTGGCTGTTTTCATTCTGCTTAATTGAAACAAAGACTTTGTATTAAAGCAAAAGATTTCCTGACATTTTGGAGGAGGAAAAAACTGCATTTATTTATGAGCTGCCACAATTATTTTTTTTTAATTTTGGCTTTTTTTCTTTTACTACCAAAGGTAGCAAAACAAATGATATACAAGGCTTAATCCCCCAGACACACTTACACACACATGCACACACACATTTTTTGTTGACCTCCAGCTTTAACTTGTCTGTATTTTTTCCAAGTTTTTCCAATTCAGAAGGTCACAGTTTCAGTATTATTTGACAGCTACAGAGTTTTTCCAAAGTAAGAAAACTTTGCTCTTAGAATTACAAAAAAGAAAAAGCAAAAGCAAGAATATGTAGAAAACCAAGAGTCACATTGACTGTTATATTGACTAGCAACATAAATGCAAACAAGAGCAAGGGAAAATAAGTGAAAACAAACTAAGCAAAATGTTACAGGTTGTAGAAATTTTCAATTTCAGTGTAATTTTGAAAAATACTTTGAAAAAATACTTCTCATAAATCCTTTTGAGCCTTCAAAAACTTATGGATCTTAATGGCTCCCCAGTTTAAGAAGGACAGGGAACTGCTGGAGAGAGGACAGCAGAGGGCTACAAAGATAATTAGAGGACTGGAGCATCTTTCTTATGAGGAAAGGCTGAGAGACCTGGGTCTTTTTAGTCTGGAGAAGAGAAGACTGAGGGGGGATCTCATCAATGCTCATAAATACTTAAAGGGAGGGTGCCGGGAGGATGGCACCAGTCTTTTTGCAGTGGTGTCCAGTGATAGGACAAGAGGTAACGGGCACAAACTTGGACATAGGAAGTTTCATCTAAACATGAGGAGGGACTTCTTTACTTCGAGGGTGTCAAAGCACTGGAACAGTTTGCCCAGAGAGGTGGTGGATTCTCCGACTCTTGAGACATTGCAAACCTGCCTGGACACCATCCTGTGCAACCTGCTCTGGGTGACCCTGCTCTGGCAGGGGGGTTGGACTAGATGATCTCCAGCAGTCCCTCCCAACCCTGTGACTCTGTGATTATGTGATTTTTTTTCCATTCGAAAAAAATCTTGCAAATAAAGGCTTTTAGCCAGCTCTCAGCTTCATGCCAGTATGACATATGACTGTGGGAAACCCACAAGTTTTTCTTTTTTTTGTAGCCAATTTTAATCGAGGTCAAAACTACATGCACCAGCAAAATGAGACAACATACAGAGTCATTGAAATACCTGAAATTCACAGTGAATTCCAGTTCTCAGATGATGTAATTGCATTAAAGACATAAAAGAAGTGCTGTTTTATTCTCAGGTGAGGATCTAGCTGTTAGAGTTAAACCATAGGCCTCAGTCTTATTCTTCAGTATGAATTTACTCCAAACGTGAAGCTGACATCTGCAAATTTCCTCCCCACGCCCAGGATTACAGTGCCATCACAGAGACACAGTCAGCTGGGAGAAGAGGAGGAAGGAATTTCCTCACTTTCTTATCCAGACCTCTGAGTAGGTGATGCTAAGAGGGAGTGGAGAACAACAGGTGTTGTAAGTGGGGAGGTAGTATGCTATGAGATCAGGTGAAGCTGCTGAGATGTGATTGAGTCCAGATTGCTCTGTTTGTCACAGGAACTGTAATTTGGAAAGTTAAGACCAACACATGGGGGGAAAAAAATCAGGATCTGTTGCATGGGGATGAAATTATTTCTCAATAAATCAAAGGATTCCACTGCCCTCTTCACCACTCCCCTCCTTGGCTGTTGCAAAACATGTGTAACCCCCTCCTTAATCTGGGTGGGGAACAACCCAGGGATGAGCACAGTAGATTGGCTTTTTTCACATACTAGCATGGGGTTCAGCTCCTTCTAACAATAACTGCCTCTCTTCCAGACTAGCACAGGACATGACTGTTTCTCTTCTAGAGAATTTATAAATCCTTCCCTCCATCTAGCACACTTATCCTGCAAAAGTACTGCTGAACGACTCCCCTGTGTCAAGACAGCACCCATTTCTCCTGCTTCCAGTAGGATACATGTCTTAAGTTCAGCACAATGGTTCCATATCATCTTTGAAACCCTTCAGCCCCAGAAACAACAGTTGGATTTCTATGTCTTTTCTCTGGCATCTAACTTGGTGACTTCAGTCTTACAGGCTTCTGCCTTCAACTCTACACTTAATATGCTTTGCCCTTTTATTGGTCCTTCTGTCCATGGTGACTTGCTGTTATCCCCTTGGAACCACACCCATATTTACTTCCTCTTCCTTAATCATATATCCTTCCCTATTATTACCTTCAGACTCACCCTTCCCCCCTTCTCTTGCTTTAGCTTTGGTCCATTTTACTACTTGGTCATTCATATCATCCCTTGATTCTCACTCCTGTGACTTCTGTTCCTATTCAGATGTTACCTCCTGCTTTGGGATTTCCTTCCTCTAACAACGACCCTGCATGTCAGTATGACCCCTCATTCTTTTCCACATAGGAGACTCAGAGCATCTGCAGCATGCAGGAGCCTGTGCCTTCACCTCTCCATCCCTATATGTTTACTACTATGATACACTGGCTTTTACTGTTCACTTTCTCTGCTTGAGTCAGCATCCGATGGATTATAGTACCAATGTAGCCCCTTTCGTCTCCTTCAGCACACCCTCCTGCTTTCCCCCCTTCTCAGGCTCTCTTGTCAAATTATTTATAGGAGATTGATTCACAGACCTGTTATGTCTAATTATATCTGTTCACTTCTAATCTGAATGGCAATTCTGCTAGGAGTTAAGATTGCCAAACATGTTTTGACCTAAGAAAGAGGAGGTGGTGGCTAAGTATGCAGATCAGACCTATAAAAGTGCCCTGCAACCGGCGTGTCTTGTCCTTCCTCAGAAATCTCCAAGGTAAGAGTCGGAGGCATTGGACTGGGGAGGTGGGGTATGAAGGGAAACCGGCCCTACATTCCACAAGCACCAGTGCATTCCTACAGACACTCACATTCATTCGATGGGGGACTGCCAGCGTCAGCTGGGTTTTTCAGTCTGCTTTCAAGGCTTCCATATATTTCCTGTCTATAAATTTTCTCTGGAATTCTGTGGAGCAGTAAGAAGGAAATTGCTAATTCTGTTTTACAGTACTGATTAGCTTCCAGTCTGCAAGCCATTCATCTTGTCTCACAAAAGGTAAGATCTTGATTTATTCACTCTTTAGGGGCAGATAGAGATGCTTCTGTGCAGCTGTGCTAGCAATCCCTGTATTCCTTATATTTATGTCCGTTGTATGAATACAGTATGAGAATTGGGCTGGATTGCAAAATCTTTGCCACAAGATTCTTAAAGATAGTGGTCTTAAAAGTACTGATCACTGCTGCATTGCCTACATTCTCCCCAGGATTCTTCTACAGAGAGCGGTTTCCTACATTAACAGATATCAGGTCCTAGGCTCAGGAGAAACTGTCATAAGAAAAAAAAAAAACATCAGGAAGTAGTTTCCAATTACTTGTCCATAAAATAAATATATTCTTGAAGAAAATAATTATCTTTTTTTTCATTTGCTTCAACCATTGAGGGTCACTGGCACTAGCTGGAAAGGAACAGGAAAAGACTTACGTATTTAAATAACGTTAATATTTTATTTTTTCAGGGGAAAGCTTGGGGAATGGGGTTAGAATGTTGCATATCAAAACATCAAAGTGCTAAAAGAAAGCCTTTCAGTCTGAGCTTCCTTATAAGCTTGCATATGCCTATGAAAATATTGCACAATTGTGATATAATTATATAAGCAAATATTAATAATTACAGGGAAATTAAGAAAGAATGATACCTACTTGGATAACTACAAAAAGAGACATGGAACAGCAACCAAATTCAAGGTTTTAAATATTTGCACCCAGCAAAATTAACTGTTCATATTTACTTTTTACATTATTTTATATTATTTTTCTCAAATATTGTCACTGGAATATATTCCTTAAAACTATGAAACGTCAACAAGCTATCGTGTGTGAAGAATATAACTAGCATGCTTTGAATAAGTATATTATATATATAATTATATACTAACATAGTATATAGCAACAGTATATACTAATATATATAAAATACTATACTATATACTATATATAGTATATACTAATATATATAATATGCTAGTATTTTTCCTGTTAGGAATCTTGTAAGAAAACATGAGATGTTATAGGCAATGATAAAACTGCTGGTGAAAGACTGCTTCCATTTTAGAGCCTAATGTAATTATTGTGTGAAATGGTCTCATTTGATTAATAACACTTTAATGAATTGAAAAATCACATAGATAGAAACAAAACCATCAGTCAGGAAAATGTGCCCATGCATTTGAGTTGATAATACTAAGTTGTGTCACAAAGTATATCTTTGCTGGCTAAGAAGGCAAAGGAATTTTTTTTCACATGTAAGCAGTGGAATACTGAGTGGAACGAGTTTTGTAATACACAAAAATACTGTGATAATTATTAAAATATTATTTCTGTTACACTGTCCGTACTACAATGGTATAGGAAAGAGTTAAAAAAAAATATTCTAAGTTCAGAATATCTTTCCCTTAATTAAAGAGAAACTGTTTCTCAAGAAAAAGTTAACTGAGTATTTGATTTTCACCTAGAGGTCTGCCATAAGTGAAAGTATTAATAGAGAAATGAGCTTCTTAATTTATCCAGAAAAGCTACTCAAAATCCAAATCGTAGGTGATGAACCTAGATAAAATTAAGCTAAAAAAAAAAAGGATACATTTGGAACAGTATTAATTTTGGAACAGTATACCTAAATTCCAGCTTCACAATTGCATGAAACTTTTCAGTCAAGACAATCGTTTGGCAATAATAAACAGGGTTACTGATAATTTTTTTTTAAATAGTAGTGAATGAATGCAAGATTACTCTGTTTCTGTTATGAAAAAGATCAATGTGAGGAATATCGGTTTTATTTATTAACAGAGGGATCTGTGGAATAATTGAAATATTTAACAAATTGGGATATTTTATCCAAAGGGAATGTCTTTAATGAGAAGTGCTAATAATATTAGCTCTCTGCATATCCAATGTACTGTGCCTCTTCCAGTCTTTTATTGTAAACAAATCTCATAGTCTGAAAGGTGCTAAACAAAAGAGACATGAGAGGGCTTTCACAGTTCCAAAACTGGTAATATCTAGTGAGTGCAATGTTTGGAACCTCGGAAAGGATCTGTTTATCATGTTAATTCAACAAATGGAAAAAAAAATTACAGAAAGCATTCCTGTGTAATTGCCTTCGTCCAGCAGACCAGGAGATCTGACTACATAGAAATAAAGGAAAGATCATTACAGAACAGAGCTCTGAATTAGCAAAAAATGAAAGAGTCAATTCAATCAGTTGATACATACAGCAGAGCACCATCTAATCCACTATGGTATAGGAGTGTTTCTTCCATCATGCGCTATTTTAATGTATTTTCCACCCTCACAGATACTTGCTGCATTACCCCTAGTAAACAGCAGCCATGTCATCAGACTCTGAGATGGCCATCTTTGGGGAGGCAGCTCCTTACCTCCGAAAGTCAGAAAAGGAGAGAATTGAGGCCCAGAACAAGCCTTTCGATGCCAAGTCATCCGTCTTTGTGGTACATGCAAAGGAGTCCTATGTGAAAAGCACAATCCAGAGCAAAGAAGCAGGAAAAGTCACCGTCAAGACTGAAGGTGGAGAAGTGAGTAAAAAAAAATTCAAGTGTTGAGAATACAATTTAATCCTGCTATAGATCTTTAGATGGCAAATATGTATCTTTCTTTTCTTTGGCAGACCCTTACCGTGAAGGATGATCAAATCTTCTCCATGAACCCTCCCAAGTATGATAAAATCGAGGACATGGCCATGATGACCCACCTCCACGAACCCGCTGTGCTGTACAACCTCAAAGAGCGTTATGCAGCCTGGATGATCTACGTAAGCACCAGCAGAAAGAGATGATTCCTGCTTTTGAGGAGTTGAAGACACCTTTCCATCTCTCTGAAGTGCTTCCTGACTTCTTGCATTCTTCTTTCCTCATTTTTCTATTTCTTCTTTCTTTCGTGCATGTGTTTCCTCTTGCTGTCAACATCCTCTACCTCTTCTTCCTTCCCGCTTTTACTTCTCCTTGTGTATGCTATATCTCACCATTCACTGATAGGTCATTCCTCCACTTCATTTTCTTTCACTACCCTCATCTCTTCAGAACATCATTCACCTCTGCCTTATCTGTAACTCTCCTCAGCTCTCCAAAATCAGCGCCCTGTCCTCCTTCCTTACAGACCTACTCGGGTCTCTTCTGCGTCACTGTCAACCCCTACAAGTGGCTGCCGGTGTACAACCCGGAGGTGGTGTTGGCCTACCGAGGCAAGAAGCGCCAGGAGGCCCCTCCACACATCTTCTCCATCTCTGACAACGCCTATCAGTTCATGCTGACTGGTGAGTGGCTCTCAGAGGGATTCCATCAAAAAGACATTATAAAAGTAATCACAGAGTTTCCCTGATAAATATGCTGATATTTTCCTAACGCATCATTAGAGTTTTATTTCAGTGATAGCATTAATCACTGCTAATTT
>VFFE01006602.1:63650-97827 GCA_008921705.1 Burhinus oedicnemus | reverse complement strand
CACCTCCACGAACCCGCTGTGCTGTACAACCTCAAAGAGCGTTACGCAGCCTGGATGATCTACGTAAGTACCAGCAGCAGTCTTCCTTTGGGTGGCCAGGAGGAACTGCTCTGCCAGGCTAAGGGGAAGCCAACGTGCTGTCTCCCTTCCTCGCAGACCTACTCGGGTCTCTTCTGCGTCACTGTCAACCCCTACAAGTGGCTGCCGGTGTACAACCCGGAGGTGGTGGCTGGCTACCGAGGCAAGAAGCGCCAGGAGGCCCCTCCACACATCTTCTCCATCTCTGACAATGCCTATCAGTCCATGCTTACTGGTGAGTCATTTGGCAAGAATGGGAAACCCTGATATACGAAGAGCTGGCTGCTTGGTCAAGGAACACTTGACAATTCAGGCAACTTAGGTACTCTTCTACTCAGTGCCTGATGACACCAGCTCCCATAGTCCTACGGCACAACTCAAGATTAGACTGCCTGTGGCATCTTAATGACCTCTGTGCTGTCAGATAATGAAGGAAAGGCAGTAGCTAGCTATATGGCTTTGTGCCCACACTCCTAGTGAGGAATTTAAAGAAACAGTAAGGAAAGAACACAGCAGAGAATCAATTAAACAACATCTAAGCCAAGATTTATACAGAAAAGAAAATAAATAGGAAGTAGGAAGCTTTAAAAAGAACCATTGCTTGGAGTTAGATTTTGGGCTGCTCTATCCCTCTGTGCACAAAAAAAATCCAAATGCAGATTAATGCAGAATTTACCTTATCTGGTTACAGAGTGATAAATACAGTTTCAATATAGTTCTTTCCCTTGAAGTCAGTTGTGTCTGAGGAACAGAAGCCCTTCACATCTCATTTGAACAGCTCTTTCTGTGACTTTGTTTTCAGATCGTAACAATCAGTCAATCCTTATCACGTGAGTATATTTTGATATGTGTGGCAAAGCTGACAGAGAAGTAAAATGTTCTCTGTTTCCTGTAAGAATTAGTATTTTCATTTTAACAGTGGAGAATCCGGTGCAGGGAAGACTGTGAATACAAAGCGTGTCATCCAGTACTTTGCAACAATTGCAGTTACTGGTGAGAAGAAGAAAGACCAACAGCCCGGCAAAATGCAGGTATGTCATTGGCTCCCCCTTTGAGTGTTTGCCCAAGACAGTGCTGGCAGAGCAGAAACTATCAATGCATATTTTTGAGTTTCAGGACTATCAAAAGGCAGAAAGGGTAGCACAACCGTCAGGATGCACAGCCCGAGCACACCTATGCTCATTTACCCCTGCTACTCGGCCTCCATCCCTCTGAACACTAGTAGAACTCTACTTAAAGAAATACTTTCTTAATGTAGGAAAGGCCCGAGACTCAATTTCTCTTCAGTCTCCATTTACACAGGAGAAGTCTTCACCAGGGAGAGGAAGAAAATGTAAGACAGCAGTTTTCTCTGTGCTGACTGTCTGCCCACATATCTATCCATTAGTGTTCTATGACATTGGCCACATCCACAGCACCCGAGTGGCTCCAAGTGCAAAGAGAGCAGTCGGTTCCCACTGGCACATAACTGTGCCATTCCTACTCCTTGTTTCATTCCTATTGACAGGGGAAGTGCAGGAACTCTGAACTTCAGAATGGTTGTGCTGAAGTTGAGTCATTTCAATTGCATCAGGCAGTAGTTTCCACTGGCTTGTTCTCCTGCCTGTGAAAACGTAGCAGCCCTAAGGGGCAGCATAAGAAAAGGGATAGATTCGGGACAGCTGGAACCACTTGCCTGACAGTTAGAAAGAAACCTCAGAAAGGATCCTTCCAGGGAAGAAAGCACATGCTCTTATGCCCCTTTCTGCTGAGTAGCCCAGCTGCTGCAATCTGAGCCCACTGCTGTATTTGCAAGGCGTGGGCTTCATTCCCTAGCACAGAGCAAGCAACAAACATCCTTGTGGCACAAATGTGTGTCACCACAGTCTGTGAGATGGTATGTGCATCAAAGTGGGTGACACGTGTCAGCGTGTTATTTGAGTACCCAAGGGCACAGCAGAACCTAAGGAGATTCCAAGGCTGAATATACTTTTCGCACTCAGAGGCAGGTGTCTGTGATTGATGGGTTGTTATGGCCAAGGCAATTTCACCACAGGCACTCGTTCCATCAGCACCATTTCAGAATCTGCTGGGCTCAGTTTTCGCCAGCTGCTCGCTATGCTGGGACTGATCTCAGAAAAACTTTGAGACAGCTGAGAGATATACTGACCATGTTTGATATAAGGAAAATCACCTAGCTCTCCGATGGGCAACAACCTGTTCTGCCTTCTTCTGAATTTATTGACAGAATACTCTGTTTTTTCAGTACTCACAATCTCTGTAACAGTAGTATGTGACTCTTCATAAGAACATTAAATAAAACATTCAGGTTATAATTTTGTCTAGCCCAGCATCCTACCTCAGATGCAGGCTGAAATCAGGTGCCAGGCAAGGGTATATGAATAAGGGAAACGTGTAACACCATTTTCCCAGAATTCTGTCTCAGCCTCCAGCACTTTGTCACCAAGCCTGTAGGCAGGACTCCAGAATGAACTTGTATAAAGAATTGCCGTGTCTTCTTCCATGCTGTTCTCCACGTGCGATGCTCCCTTGTGAGCTCCCTGGTCACAGCTGTGCACTAAAAAGTTTGTTTTGGTGTTGGTGTAGTCAGCTGCGCTGGCACACACATCTCTTCTCTTCTCTTAAATGAGGAAGTCCATTTAGAAATTTGAAAGATACATGTGAGAGGGCATTACTCTAGGGATTTGGGATTTTTTGTTTAAAAAAAAAAAAATTACATAGAGCTTCATATGCTACCGTGTTGCCTTAATTTAAGAGGGTCCACCTTCACTGTAGACTAATAAAAACTAATTTAAACCCATTGTGCCATCTACAGTCAGCCTTGGGAATAGCGCTCCCTCTCCACTGCAAGATGTTAAATGCTGCACTGAACACTACGTACAAAGAGGCAGGAACTTCAGCTGTGCCCCTAATTTTTCATCTGGATAAAAACTGATATTTTTTTTTTCCTCATTCTTTGTTTTCCATCTCTGTCTTGGAAATTATCCCTGGCAATCGTGCCCTGAGTAGGTAGGGATCATCATAACTTTGCTAGAAGCCTTGAGAAAAAAAGCACACGGTGACTCTGCTTCCTGGACCATGTTGCACAGAAAAGGAGAGACATAATGTTGCAGAAGCTTCTTTCTTCATGTATTTTTGCAGTTAAGAAGAGTGATACAATACAATATCAAAACTTTACATGTTTGTCATTCCTTCTGCAGTCATGCAGCAAAAAACTCAAAGTTTCTGTTCTCTGCTTTTTTAGGTTTGGTATTTGAGTCTCAGGCTTTGTCCATGTCCCACTCTTCTTTTCAAAGCATGCCTGGAGATGTATTTCTGCGTTCTGAAAGGCTGCTAGTTGTTTGAATGCCATTGCAAAACTTTACATTCTCCCTTGCTTCCTACTAAAGGCTGCACCTCTCTCTGTGTGTCCTGCACTCAAGTAACCTCCAGAAAAAAAAACCAGAATTTTCACATTTTCTTTACCTGTCAGGGCCTTTGCAAATGGGAATGTGGAAGCACCTGTCTCACGTAGATTTCAAACTCCCTGAGCTCCACTGTAGTGACTCTGTATGAGACCCAATATATGATAGCAGGTACAAGAAGAAAACAAAATCCAGATCTACCTTTCAGCACTCTCCCCTTTGAAACCAATGGCAATATTAATGCGACATGACTGATGAGTGCTTGAAAACTCTGCTAAATTTTAGGTTTAAATCACATATGAAGTGTAAAAATGATCTGTTTGTAATATTTCCTGTGCAGTATTTGCTGTTAACCAGTAATGAAGTTTGATAAGAAGCTTTTTCTCCTATAACCAGGGAACTCTGGAGGATCAGATCATCCAGGCCAACCCGCTGCTGGAGGCCTTTGGTAATGCCAAGACTGTGAGGAACGACAACTCCTCACGCTTTGTGAGTTCATTTCAGATTTGTTGGAATGCAGACATGTCTCATTCATTGATCGCCATAACCAATAGGTTAATCTGTACTGCTTGACAGGGAAAATTCATTCGGATTCACTTTGGAACAACTGGCAAGCTGGCCTCTGCAGATATTGAAACCTGTGAGTTGGAGCAAGTCAGTGCATGCAGAATTTGTGCATTTATGATCTCACGTTTACCAGGAGACTAACAGCGTCTTTTTTTTGCTTAGATCTTCTGGAGAAATCCAGAGTGACTTTCCAGCTGGCCAGTGAAAGGAGTTATCATATTTTTTACCAGATAATGTCCAACAAGAAGCCGGAACTCATTGGTGAGTGCCAGTGGTGCCAGGCTTGGCTCCGTAAGTGCTTTTTCTGTCCTCTGTGACCTGCCCTAGTGCCACCAAAGGTGCCCTGTATACCTGCAGATCTCCTCCTCATCTCCACCAACCCCTATGACTTCCCCTACGTGAGCCAAGGAGAAGTCACTGTTGCCAGTATTGACGACAGTGAGGAGCTGCTGGCGACCGATGTGAGTGCAGCCGAGCGGCCGCAGGTGCCCTGCCGACAGGCTGGGGGCCACCGGGGAGCCCCAGCAAGCACCGGCTCTGCCATCCGTCGAGGGGCTGGCTGGAGCTCCACATGCTGGGTGCAGGCAGGGGGGCGAGGAGGCAGGGGGAGAAACCCCACTGTCCCAGCACACCTGCCTGTCAACAGCACCTTGTGCTTCTATGACCTTCCCTGGCTTGCCTCTGCAGAGCGCCGTGGACATCCTGGGCTTCAGCCCCGATGAGAAGGCAGGGATGTACAAGCTGACAGGGGCTGTCATGCACTACGGGAACATGAAGTTCAAGCAGAAGCAGCGGGAGGAGCAGGCAGAGCCGGACAGCACAGAAGGTAGTGTCGGCTGCAGAGTTTGCTTGTGAGCTGCACCAGGAGATAAGTTAGCAACCCTGTCCCATAAAATGCCCAACACTTTAACAATGATTTTCCCTTCCAGAAAATAAATGTTTTAAGTTTGTTGCAAGTTCCACAAAGTCAATGATTTCATTTATGCTCTGCAAGGAAACAGCATTGCTGCAGCCCTCCAGGCATGAAACAGGAGTGTGCTGCAGCTGAGACACCAGATGTATTGGTGGGAAAACATTCCCCATACGACTGGAGAGCAGCTTCCCTTGACCACAGGTGCATTTGAGTAGCACCAAAAGTAGGCTTCTTGTAACAGAAACATCCTAGAGGACCAGGAAGCCTTTCTTTGTCTCTTTTGAACTTGTTTGCTCTCTCTGATCCTAGTGGCTGACAAAGCTGGCTACCTGATGGGTCTGAATTCTGCTGATTTGCTCAAGGCCTTATGCTATCCCAGGGTGAAAGTCGGGAATGAATACGTAACTAAAGGACAAAATGTCCAACAGGTACCTAGGCAGCTGATCAGCTTTTCATTTTGTTCAGATATTGCTTTCAACTTTAAAGCGAACTCAACTTTCATTACTGCCATGGCTGTGTTTCTTACAGGTATACAATTCAGTGGGTGCACTGGCTAAATCAGTCTATGAGAAGATGTTCCTGTGGATGGTTACTCGAATCAACCAACAGCTGGATACGAAGCAACCCAGACAGTATTTCATTGGTGTCCTGGACATTGCTGGCTTTGAAATTTTTGATGTGAGTCACGGTAGGTATGCTTGTCCATTGATGACTTTTGCAAACTAAATGCCATTTTTTCATATTTTGAATTTGCAGTTCAACAGCCTGGAGCAGCTGTGCATCAACTTCACCAATGAGAAACTGCAACAGTTCTTCAACCACCACATGTTCGTGCTGGAGCAGGAGGAGTACAAGAAGGAGGGAATTGAATGGGAGTTCATTGACTTTGGGATGGACCTGGCTGCCTGCATTGAGCTCATTGAGAAGGTAAAGGAAATCTTTTCATTTTAGGAGAGCACATTTCTTTCATGGTCATTTATTTTAGGCCAGTCACTCTTAATAAATTGACACATTACTGTTGAATGACCCTCTCACATAAGAGGCAGTTTATAAAAATGAAGCTTTTGGAATGGCAGGCACAAAAAATTATTTCCTGAACAACATGGCTGGGGTAGAAGGGAGAGGGGATACACAATGTTAATTTTGTGCCTTTAACAAGACTGCCTTTAACAGTATGTGAACCTCAAGTCTTACTCCTTGCACTAATGGATAGAATTAAGTTGTTAGTTCTAGCAACACAACTCCTTCTGGCCCTTCTGTCACTGCCCGCTGCTACTGCACTGGGGATCTGAAGGGGAATTAACCCCTCACTGCTACGTTACAAACCAGTGTCTAGTGGTTGTGCACAGCACTTATGCCTCTTCTGCAAATCCAGTACGCACGTACCCAAACAGCTTCCTCCTCAGGAGCATACAGGTATCTGCTCCCAGCAATATCATTCATGCCCAGCGACTCATTCAGCCATCCCACATGCATGTTCACTGCTGGATATGCATACCCATGGGAGACGCCTTTGCACACACAAGCCTCACCTTTCTTGCTAACCTCCCACACTTCCCAGCACAAAGCAGCACCTACAGCCAGCGCTATCATTCACAGCTAGTGGCTGTTGCATATTGCTGTATTTAACACCCAAAATCCACACCTACTGTTCAGTGTCCACACATTTGCTGTCCAATACCTATGCAATACAGAGTATTAGAGCCAGAGGAATCAGAACGCCTACGCTGATCTAACACCGTAGTCTCTTTTGTAATGACAGGAAAGAAGCAGACACTTCTAGGATGCAAATCATCTCCTTACAAAATATGTTCTATTAGTGATTCTGTGAAATGTCTTTATAATGCTTCCGTTATAGAAGAGCAATCTGGACAGCAAACTCAGATCTAGATTCTGTTTTATAGACACGTACAGTGAGGCAAGATGAATGCTAATTCTCATACAGCATCCACACCTAGAGGGCAAAATCTTCATTCAAAACACAGCATTCCTGCCCAACATCCACCTCCTGTGGTTGCTGATGCTCTGGAGGATCCCTGATTCTAGCTCTGGCAGCTACCTACCTGAAATCAGTTGTAAGCATCTAATGGCATCTTATTAAATTAAAAAAAGGTTCATACAAAGAAGGAACTTCTAGAATTCTCTCTAGGCCAATGAAGTGCAGGTCACATCAGTGCCTCCAGCAAAATCAGAGGATATATGCTTATCTGCATGATCAGCATATATATAATGTAGCTCAGATAAAATCTCCGATGTCACTGAGAATGTGCCTACATCTATGTATTGAAATCCTTCTGATTTTAAATACAGTTCTGAGACAAATTAAAAGTCTATAGGTATTCTAAAGTGCCAGATTATTGCCATTTACACTTCATATAAGGTGAGGAAAATGTGATCTACATGTACATTGTTAGATATTAGCTATCTATGCACATTCCTGAGGAGCCATCAATTTAAGATCACACTGACAATTGCAACCTTGCTTGTAATAGACACACACAACAGCGTCAGTCCTGCAAACAGGACTCTGAAATCTACTTCCTAACGATGCAGGGTAAAGATGATTGAAACAATTGATTATAATATGTACAGTTAGCCTTTCATTCAAAGATGCATGTAAACAGTACTGTCAAGTTTGGTAGTTCACGGGTAGTAGCTTGAGTAACGCAGACTAATTTTAGTTTGCCTGATCATTATAGTAACTAGCGATCTACTAAGAACTCATGCAGTACAAATTGCAGTCACTGAAACAAGCCACAAATCATACGCAAGGTGACATTTATTTACTTTTCCTCTCCCTGTCACTTACCCTCTTCATGTATTCATATTTCTCCCAGCCCATGGGCATCTTCTCCATCCTGGAAGAGGAGTGCATGTTCCCCAAGGCAACTGACACCTCTTTCAAGAACAAGCTCTATGACCAGCATCTGGGCAAGTCCAGCAACTTCCAGAAGCCCAAGCCTGCCAAAGGCAAGGCTGAGGCCCACTTCTCCCTGGTGCACTATGCTGGCACGGTGGACTACAACATCTCTGGCTGGCTTGACAAGAACAAGGATCCCTTGAATGAAACTGTTGTGGGGCTGTACCAGAAATCATCCATGAAGCTGCTGTCCTTCCTTTTCTCTAACTATGCTGGTGCAGAAACAAGTAAGTGATTTTTTAGTGATGACCAATAAGGCAAGAATCAACTAAAGTCTACTTCTGCTTCTCGTCTCTGTGGTATACTCTAGACTCTCTGTCATCCCATTATGTGACCCTGTGCTTGTGTGCACCCAGATATGCCAAAACTAAGATACCAACACGCAGAACTGCTGAAAACACCACATTTGTGTGGTGCAGAGAAGTAAACTCAGCAAGTTCAAAACAAAGTGACAGTAGGTGTATGTTTCCTGATTTACTGTTTTGTGAATTATGTGCATGGCTTACACATCCTCTAGACAGGTGCCAAACATATGTGCAAAGTGCAAGCACTTTATAGTCTTTGGGGACAGAGTTTTGTTTCTGGAGGTGAACTAGAAGAACTAAAAGGAGACCATGGAACTATTTCATATCCAGCTGAGCAGTCCTGATGTTGCAAGGGAAAATGAGAGAGAGAGATAATACAATTTAGAAGTCCTCTAAGAGCATCAGAGAGCAGTCCAATCTCTTGCCCTTTTTTGTGGCTGAAGACCATCAAGTTGAACCGTCACTAGGTCTGCCTTACCAAAAACGGCCACATAGATTTCTACAAAAAAACGCAATATTCTGGCAGCCTGGATGCTGGGCAAAAAGAAAAAGCAGTATACAGCAGCAGTCAACTCAGCCATCAGGCATATGGCCAGCAGGGTTTGAGGCTCAAGAGAGTACTGCATGGGGACTTCCCTGCAGTTCAGTTTGGCTGATATAACCATGTGTCTGAGCAAATTCTGAGGAAATATTTGGGATGAGTCAGCTGTGGTCCTTGCAGGTATCACCAATATAAGGAAGATGAGAAGAAAAGTTTATGGATAAGGTGTGAAATTCAGAGCACAAAGATTCCATTTGAGTCTTAATTTAACTGGCTTCAACAGTGCAGCAAATATGAAACGGCACTGAGCTGCTTGGATTTGTATTCCTGAAACTATAATTTGCTTCCTGCCTTGGGGCTGCCATAACTCAGAATAGATCCCTATTCTTCACCTGAGACATTGGATTAGGAGATTTTTCTAAAGAAGACTACACTGCACTGGTAAATGAATGTACACTACCGAGCCACGTTCTTGTGGCCTTTCACCTAAATAAAAAAAAAAAATAAAAAATGGGGCTACGTCTATAACTAAAAGCAATGTGACAGAGTACACTGTCATGAAACTTATGTCAGGCCATAGCGTTCCACACCACCAAAGCCATATACATTATAATGCAACCTGAATCATGCATCTGAGACCAAATATATCATACACTGCTAGCAGCAGTTCACTAAAACTCTCATGCAGCAGTGGGTCAGTATTTAACATTAAAAATTAATTCTTTTATTGGCCCATAACCAAATAAAGGAAGGTGAGGCCTACAAAACATACTGCTTACTCTAACCGTTTACCTCCTGTCTACTTCTTTCAAGGTGATAGTGCTGGTGGCAAGAAAGGTGCTAAAAAGAAGGGGGGCTCTTTCCAGACAGTGTCTGCCGTGTTCAGGGTATGTGAATTTCCTTTTAAATGAGCCATGCTTCTACAAAAATGATCCGAGGGCTTGAACACCTCTGCTATGAAGAAAGGCTGAAGTTGGGGTTGTTCAGCCTGGAGGAGAGAAGGCTCCAGGGACACCTTATTGCGGCCTTTCAACATGGGGGCATATCAAAAAGATGGAGAAAGACTTTTTACCAGGGCCTGTAGTGACAGGACAAAGAGCAATGGCTTTAAACTGAAAGAGCGTAGATTTAGATTGGGCATAAGAAAGATTTTCTACGATGAGGGTGGTGACACACTGCCACAAGTTGCCCAGAGAAGTAGTGGATGCCCCATCATTGGATTGTTCAAGGTCAAGTTAGACAGGGCTTTGAGCAACCTGATCTAGTGAAAGATGTCCCTGCCCATGGCAGGGGTGTTGGAATCCATGATCTTCAAAGGCCCCTTCCAACCCAAACCATTCTGTGATTCTATGACTCCTTGACATTTGAATAAAAATGCAAAAGCTTTGTAGCTCAAAGCTCAAACCCAGGTTTTATTCTATCTCAGGAAAATCTAAACAAGTTGATGACTAACCTGAGAAGTACCCATCCTCACTTTGTGCGTTGCCTGATTCCTAATGAGACCAAGACACCTGGTAAGTCCATCATTATACTCTGAAGACACGAGACTGACAGGAATTGACCTGCTCAGCTTCCACATCAACTTCTTCCAGAACAGCTCCCATTGCATGTGATGTTCTTGTGGAGTTGGCCTGCAGGACAGTGCCCAAGTAAACCTTCTTGTATGGTTTACCATGACTGTAAAATTTTGATCATTACATGGTCTATAACCATCTTTGCTTAAAGTGTGTACAGAGCTGAAGATAATAAAGATAGGATTGATTACAGCTAATGAAATTGTCTGCTGTGGGTAACAGCATTAGCAAATCCTTAACAAATGCCTAGTTTTAAGGACCACTGTGTCATTCAGAATTGTTGGGTTCAGCACAAGACCACTTACTAATTTCTATATATTCAGTCTTAGGATCTGACTCACTGAGCTGGAGGACTGTCAGAGAAATTGTATATTGTTTGCAGAATTCCACGTATGTGCTGCTAGGTGTTAGCACTTGGAAAGCATTTTGATATAAAGCTACTTCTTTTTCCTTTATTTATTTAAAAATTAAACTCTCACAAAGAGTTTAGTCTCCGAGAACAGTCAAGTTTGGGAGTATTTTCATATGGCCATTAAATTAAACTACTTGGGGAGAGACTTGCCTATGTGGGTTTTAGGAGTCTAATCGTTATAAGGTCTGATACTGGTAGAATGGTAAGGTAGATACTGGTAGAATGTAGTGGATGCAACAGGAGTACCAGGAAACGGGAGTTTAGCATCTGTTTAATCTGCTCAGGAAACAAAATACCAATTTCAGAACATTTCTTACATTTCTTGTTTATGTCTCTCTATGTAACCCTGAAGACCACAAGCAGGATTTAAGCAACACACATATGTATGACATTCACATTTCAGCTATTCATCTAAACTCCTTTTATATTCAGTGGAGAGAAGCTGGCATTTTAAGGTATGACTCATCTATCTTAGGATGAGATGAATCATGTCCTAAAAGAAACTGTTTTGCTCCACTGACTATAAATGAAGCCCAAATGGAAATGTCCACACTTCATACTGTAAGGTGAAGAAAGAGAAATCCCACTGGGGTCTTAACAGTTGAGAAGGTGTAAGGGGAGAATTAAGGAAATCCACTAAAATAGAAAAGCATATTTGAATGAATGATTTTGCCAGATATGGCTGTCATTTTACTGTTCAGCTGGTTGTTTTGACAGAGCTGACTCAGAGGGAATTTTGACTTTTGCCTTCTTAAAAAAAGAAAAGTAGTACTGTGTGAGCAAAATTAAGTATGGTGAAGTGAAGGAAGAGAAACTGCACATTTTCTGATTTTTAGCTGGTTTTAGCCTACTTATGCTCAACTTTTCTAACAATTCCTTTGGGTACATGTTTAGTGATTACACTGAAAAGATAAAGTTAAGGGTATGGACCATTTTGCGCTAATTAATGTTTCTAGCAGCTGATGGAAATTGCTGCATGACAAAGTGATTCCAAGAGGGTTTTATTTTGCCAGTTTTACTTTGTTTGTAATATTTGGGAGTAAGACTTAGTAATACAGTTGATTATTATATCCAATAGATATTTTTGGAGGAGAAAGATAATTCTTCCAATTTTAATCAATTGTCCCCTACAGACAGACTGAGAGCTTTAAGCAACCTTCTTATCCACTCCTGGGTTGGAATCTGTATAGCTATCAAATCTAATCCAGTTTGAGTATAGTCAATACTTGCATGGCAGATCCAAGGTAAAATCTTATATAATGGGAAGAGCTGCTTGTCTAGATGGCACTACACTCTACATTGTGCCACCTCTACCTACATCCAATGGCGATGCTGATGCTACTGAAGATTTTTCAGCTGGTCTCCTAGAACACTCTCCTGCCGTTTTTGAGTAATGTGGCCTTATGCCTTTTGATCATTGGTGATTCACAAGCCCTGCCAGCCCTAGCATTCTCAGTAAAGCTCAGCCCACTGAAGCAGCTCTGTGCAACTTCTATGAATTGAAGGCATGTTCTGTCTTCATTTCCTGCATCTTTAATCAAGAACTGGTTGACTTTTATCAAAAAAGGGGAGGTCATTCTGGAGTGCTAATACATATGGGGATTCTTTGGGAGAAAAGGAGAGTCATGATGGATGTATTTTGTTTAAGGTGAAATGGACCATTACCTGGTGATGCATCAGCTGCGGTGCAATGGGGTTCTAGAAGGTATCCGAATTTGCAGGAAGGGATTTCCAAGCAGAATCCTTTATGCGGACTTTAAGCAACGGTAGGTCTCCAGTTGCTAGTGTCTGTTAAAAGCTCAGTAAACCCACCACTCTGGTGACATCATGGAGAGACACCCTCTGAATCAGACAACATTAGTGACATTTTAGGGAACTAACTCATTAATATTGTCTTAGGTCACTCCAGTCTTTTCCCATTGATCAGATCAGAGATTTCTTGATTCATCAGAACCGGTATCATTTCTAAACCATAGCCAATGCCTGATGATTCAAAGAGATGCAAAATACTTGCAGTATAATGAATTAAGTGGCATTATAGGCTGCTTTTTGTAAGTCTCCCAAAGTATATATAGAAAAACAATACACGTCAGCACAGTCTCCTTACAGTGCACTGACTAAGCATTCAAAAATTCAGGGCTTTGCTGGTGCTCTGTCACAGGCATGCAGGCTGTGCCTTGTTTTCCTCATCTTTAAAATGGAGACAATTAAACTGGTTCATGTGATCCAGTAAAGTGCTGGATCAGAACTGGCTGCTGTAACTGTTAATGTTAAATGTACAGTTAAATGTAACTGTAGCATCTTCCATGCTGAACTGGTGTGAAAAGGACCCAAGACCTCTCTGAAAATGCCCTGCAACCTGATGTTCATTAAGGCATTAGCTGGTCTCACTTGTCAAATCATAATTTGATGTGACAGGTGAAGGAAACTATCCATAATGGCCATGGTCCAGAGCCAAAAAGTGCTTCATGGTTCCAAGGAAATGTGCTGAAGTTCAGGAGGAGCTACAATGGAAAAATAAATTCACTGCACCATTATCACTGTCTTGATTTTACATACTTTCTTTCAACGTAGACTCGAGAATAAGAAGTGTTCCAGCGTACAGTCACACATCCTCATTGATGTATCTGAAGAAACCCCTTTAGAAGGATTAGATGGTCCTGTCCATGACACAGGACTACCTTAATCATTAAGCTACCTTGCAAAATGCTAAGGCTGCTGTTAGCATTTACAGAATAAACCATGCCATTTTTAGTCCAAACTCAAGGATTCAGTGGTACAACTTGTAGACACTGTGAGCTATGCAAGATCTGTATTCCCTTTGGAATATAGCTGATTTTTGTTAGTAGTTTTAATTCATCTTCAACTTTATTTTGAGTAGTATTCCTCTGATCAATGAAACAAGACGAGAAGAGGTTGATGTGTTCTCACTACGTTCTTCGTAATTCCTGTCTGTAGGACACCCTTAAGTGTGCACAATGATTTTATATGTAACAACATCCTGTGTTCTTACACAGCCAGCAAATTCCTATGAAGAGTAGATGTGTCCCCTTGTCATCACATTCTGTTCAGCCAAGACTGTCTAGATTTCAGATGGCATATTCAGCATATTCATCTGCTTTCAGATAGCTCAGCTTCCATATATTTTATGAGCCCATTTTTCTCACCCTGTTTGCAACCAGTCCTTGCAACCTGTCTTACCACAGGTACAAGATTCTTAATGCCTCAGCCATTCCAGAAGGCCAGTTCATTGACAGCAAAAAGGCTTCAGAAAAGCTTCTTTCCTCCATTGATGTTGACCACAACCAATACAGATTTGGCCACACCAAGGTAAAGTCCTTGTGGAAGTGTAGGTATAATTAATGGCGAAAAATACTGTTCGTTTGAAGTGTTTCTTGCATATAAAATCAGCTTTCACGATGACTAGAAGCGAAGTACATCACTAGCAGGGAGTACAGAAAACTTGTCTGGTTCTGGGGGTATGTGTGAAGGGTAGCACTGTCAGCCCTGGGAACACCACACTGCCAGAATGACCCAGCGTGGCTGCAACTAGAACTAGTGCTGCCTCTTTCTCCTGCCAGGTGAACTCATTTACATAAGTGCATATTAGACAGGTTCAGACAAGTTTGGACAGTCAGACTTTTCAGGGGATTTAGGCACACCCACAAGTCTGTCTTCCATATCCAAAGCAGTATTAGGTGGGACACCGATTCTCTGATCAACACAACCAAGGCAGTACTATCTCTGGGCAAAAACGCAGTCACGTACACTACTGAACAGCCATCAGCATGCACGCTTCTGAGGCCATCTCTAAGTCAGTTTACAGGGCAAATCTTGAGCCTGACATAGAAGGGTAGAGTACAGTGAAGAGACATGGTAGGATATAGGACTAAGTTGAAAGTTAACTCTTTGTTTTAATAACTCCTGTTGAGCTAGACCTTCCACAACCTACTCTGGAGTAGGCATCAAATAACACTGCAATAATGGGATTAGATCATACATACAGTAACTTGTCATGAACCACAGAAACACTGAGGATATGAATACTGACACAAAATTTCTCTAGCTCTGCAGGCATTTTTCCAAAACTGCCTTGTACCACCCTGCATGAGCTGATCCTCTTTTATGTTCTAGGTGTTCTTCAAGGCCGGTCTCCTGGGACTCCTAGAAGAGATGAGAGATGAGAAGCTTGTGAGCCTCATCACTCATGCACAAGCTATGTGCAGAGGGTTCCTCATGAGAACTGCATTTAAAAAGATGAATGAGAGAAGGTAATATAGGAAAATACTAACAATCATACTGTGTCAGACCAAAAGTCCAGCAATGCAGTATACTGCCTCAGGCAAAAATCTCTCCTTGGGAAAGACCTTAGAAAGATTAGGGGAAACAGAGCAAGCACAAACTAATAGTTTCCTTGTTATAGCCTCCCAGATTCTGGCAATGGCTGTTTAGCAATTGGACCATGCAGCTGGACCATGATATTTAGTATTTAACAGTGAACATTTTCTGCACGAATGCACTTACCATTTTCAGCCTTTAAAGAACCTGGGACAGCGATCGTCAACTGAACAAGTGCTAAGGTTTGTCTGTTTTGAACATGTTGCCCGATAATTTCATTGGATCACATCAGTTGTGTGAGGAATGGTATATAATTACTCTCTGCTCTCCTTCTCTTTTTTTTCATTACTCCATCATCTAAGATGAACAATTCTAGCTTGTACAGAGAAGGTTCTCCACACTTTCGACCATCCCAGATGCCCTTCCCATTTCAGCTCTCTCCCTTTGAGATGGGATGAATCATGCAAAATTTAGAGTGTAGGAGTGGCAGCACTGGGCGAGCCAAGCAAAATTCCTCAAATGTTGTTGACAAGTGAAAGCTTTAGGGGGAGCAAGAATCACATACGTGTATGCCAACCAGCTGCTTTTATTTGTAATACTCTGCAGTATATATTTAGCTCAAGGGCTTCCTGAGCCAGGGATAGTTTCTAAGAATTCAGTAACTCTTACTGGATTTCTCTGCAAGAAACTGTCTAATCTCCCCTTGAATTATGGTCATCAATAACAACCTTTTGCATTCAATACCATAAAAATATTTCATTTTTATTTTCAGTTTCTGTCTTAATAATTTCTAATATGGTATTTGGAGTGACCCAAAAAGCATCAAGCTGCTGTTTCCACAATTGACAGTAACTCCCAGATTTGCAGTCTCAGCAGCAGTACTTCAAGGATGTCAGTTTTCACTCTGGTATTCACCTGAGCACTTTCATTTTCTTTGAGACTGAGGAAAGTCTCAGAGATTCCCAGGCAACATGACAGAGAAGTTTGTCTGTTTTGGAGTATTTTTCCCTCTTATATCCAGACATAGTTATTGTTCATGCTACTGAACCAGCCATTCTGCAATCAAGGGCCTAGAAACAACTCTTTAGTAAAAGCAAGGGAGGTGAGGAAAAAAGTCTCATGCAGATATTCCTTGAGGAAAATGCTGATGCTCTATGGCAAAAAATCAGAGTCTGTTTCCAACCCAAGTCTCAGCAGCCTCATAAACTGTGTTTTCATATGTTTTCAGAGAATCTATTTATATCATCCAATACAATGTTAGAGCATTCATGAATGTCAAGCACTGGCCCTGGATGAAGCTGTACTTCAAGATGAAGCCCTTGCTGAAGAGTGCAGAATCAGAGAAGGAGATAGCCAACATGAAGGAGGAGTTTGAGAAAACCAAGGAAGAGCTTGCAAAGTCTGAGGCAAAAAGGAGAGAGCTGGAGGAGAAAATGGTGACCCTGTTGCAAGAGAAAAATGACTTGCAGCTTCGGGTTCACTCTGTGAGTAACCTCTGTTTTCAGATTCACCCCACTTCCTCTTATTCTGGTGCTCTTTCCCTTCTCTTTTACATTGTTCTTCATAAACAGACATGTAACATGGCCAGATTCTCCACCTAAGCAAAGTGAGTACAAACCACATATAAACCATTACCACCAGTATGAATACAAGAAATCCTGACTGGGCTCCCATGTAAACCCACTTCACTATTAAGCAATCACCAGTGGAAGAATCAAATTTTCCACAGTATGCACAATGTGCTCCTAACAATGGTATCTGATTCTGGATGAAATACAGGCTGTTTCCACATCTGCTGTTACAATATGGAGCCAGGGCAGGGGTTCTTTTCTGTCAGGGACAGGACTGAAACTACGGAACAAAGACTGACGCTTTTCTCTGAAATACTGCTGAGCAGAAATTGAAATTGCACAAGACAGGAATATTGTCAGGTATTAAAAAGTGGTAAGATATTATGTTGCTAAGGGCAGTCTGGTGCAAGTGGACCTGTCACTTATTTCCATGTGCTTTCAAACCAGTTAGGTTTTGACAAGAGTCCTGTATTGTTTCCAGCACCAAGGCTGTGGCTGTGCATGCTGAAGGTCAGATTCATTACCTGAATCCTTCTTCAGAACTTCAACTTAACCTCACCCTGTTTTCTGAGTTTCTTTGTACCCTTCTTGGTACTTAATGCTCTGTTCTCTAAATCCCATCTAGTTTACAAGCATTTGGGGCTTCACTTTTGTGGATGAAGCCAATAAAACCAAGAAACCCAGGTTTAACTAGGTTAACTAACCTCCACGCCTTTCAAAGCACTTAGATTTCAGATTCTAGAACATAAAAGAACTCCTAAGGTATGATCATTGCCCTCAAGTGCATTGTCTGACTCTACTTCTCACTGTTTCAGTATTGCAAGTCTGTTCTGTCTTCTTGCTAAGTCCCATTTTCCTGAGGGAATTTCTGTCAACCCTGATTGAAAGAGTTCTCAAGCACCATCTTCTCCAAGTTTGTCCTAGAAGATACACACTCTCTACCTGTGATTTTCAGTGCACTATGGGTTTCAGTCAGAATCTGAGAGGGATTTAAACATACCATCTTCTGTTACTGCAGTGATGATTTCCAGCCATAACTCTTCTGGGAGGCACCAGATACCTCTTCTGGTATTCTGCCTAGAATACATCATAGTAGCATTAATTTAGACAATACTTTATCTGTTAATCATGTGTCCCAAAATGTTAGTTATAGTAAAAGTTGCACACTAAAATTTGCGTCAAGCCTGACCCTGTCTTGGCTGAGAGAGTCGTTAGAGAATGATGGGAGCAAGGTTAGCCTCATGTGAATAAAGTGAGAGAGGAAGTTTGGGGAGAGACAGTCTGACCTGTGTCATTAGAGGTGGAGGAGCTTATTAAAGTTAGAATCATCCAACACTCTATGAAAGATGACTTTGAAATGCTATGTATTTTACAAATCCATATCTAAGCTCATGCTTCCATGAAATCCAGTTTGCTACCCACCTACTTGTCTCACTGACTGCTTGCAGGCTTCTCGTCATGACTAAACCATACTATTGCATGGTATTGCAGTCAAACCATCAGACCAGCTGAAAGGAAGTGTCTCTACCATGGGATTATGGTCCACTTTCCTAACCCATGACTGAGCAGGACAATTTGCTCATGATCAAATTGTATGCATTACTGTGTTTTGTATAGGAAATTCTGCCCTGACTTGTGCAATCAATTTCCTGGAGATGGCGCTTGAACACCATATGTTGCCTTTTGTCATTATTATGATAAACAACATGCTTTCAATATGTTCTGACAGGAGAGTGAAAATCTAGCTGATGCTGAAGAGAGATGTGAAGGACTCATCAGAAGTAAAATCCATCTGGAAGCTAAAATTAAAGAACTAAGTGAAAGACTTGAGGATGAAGAGGATATGAATGCTGAACTGACAGCAAAGAAGAGGAAACTTGAAGATGAGTGCTCCGAGCTGAAGAAAGATATTGATGACCTTGAACTGACTCTGGCCAAAGTGGAAAAGGAGAAGCATGCAACAGAGAATAAGGTGACAGAGGAATCAGGGAATTATTCTTCCCCAGACAGTTTTCTGTATTGTGGAAAGTTGTAGTCATTCCTAAGTGCTCTGAAAGAAAGTGATATGTGCCCAAGGCATAGGAGAGAGATATTGCCAACACCTGTGAGAGAAAGTTTTTGTTAAAATTATAACTTCCTTTTAGGAAAAATATATTTTCTGTGACAGTTCAAAAAGAGTTAAGAGGTTGCTATGGTGCTTGATAGAGAATTTCCATATTTGGCTATTTGCAGTCATAAGGAACCAGTATATTTCTGTCTCCTGTGGATAATGGAAGACTAGTATGCTTGTGAGTAGCTCAGCACAGAATGGCTAAGCTGGTCCTTTCTCACATGCATTGAGGAGAACTAATTTTGCAGGTGTCAAATGTTTTCTATTAATTCTCTTATAGTTAAGAAGACCAGGTCTCAGCTAGGATGGACATCGTTTCCCTCCACTGACTTGACGATACGATCAGAGATCTTCCTGACTTCGAAGGTTCAGACTGTCAGTGTAGCAAGGAGAGTCTATATTAGGTGGCCATTAACCCATTTATCTCCCAGTAAAAGTACAGGTCTCTTCACATACACCTCAACAATCAATGTGAAGAGACAGAACTGAGATATATATGTTAGAATTCAAAAACCAACATCTGTGGTGACAGTGTTCAGTCTTGCTGTGGAAACAATACTGGCAGAGATGTAATTACAACCCTGAGGTTCCCTTCTCTGCCATCACTGAGAACAATACTGGATCCTAAGTTTGCAATTACAGATATGTTGGACATTTCTATGCTAACACTTAGAGGAAATCTAGCTGGTGCTGGGTATTAGGATGAGGGACTGTCTTATCAGATATCAGGATCATATAGCTAAAGCACTTAGCAGTGTGGACTTTCCTTATCCCTACTGTGAGGCTTTCCCATCCAAATCAGACAAATGGGAAGCAAGGGTCAGGCAGGATAATGCACAGCGCCTGATACGTTTGACATAAGGTTGCTGGTGTGCAATGCTCCATTGAAGTACAAGGAATAACTTTCCAAGATAAAGCTAGCAGAGCTGGTATGTCCAGCAACCCACTTAGAAGTTCCTGTCCTAAATTAGTGATCACCAGTCCCGAGGGCATGAGGTTCTTTGTCGTGTTATTGTGTTTGTTTCACTTTTATGGAAAAATTAACATACCTGGGGCTTTGCTTGGCACTTGATATCTTTTTAAAGAACCTCACTTGCTGAGAATTTGCATCTGTTTGCCTAGCAAACACACAGGAAATAAATTTTTTGAGCAAGAACAACTCAGAGGCCTTTTGTAAATCCCAGTGGGAAAAGCTTGCAGAAGCAAGTGCAGATGTAGCACATGTTCCACTACAGAATTCAGCAGGATAGGGCTGGTAGTCAAAAACAACTAAAGCAAGAATTCCTGCCATTGCAGGAACAGAGAGGTCTGACTGTCAGGCATGCCACTTGTTGCTACTTTCATCATGAACGATACAGACCTTCTGTGGAGAACATTTTGACTACATCCATGCAAGATTTTGCAAGGGTGCACTCACTGTGTTCTCAGTCTGTCATTTCTCAAGGCACCCCCTCACAGGATGGATGCTGGCTGTCTAACAGGTTAAGAATCTTATTGAAGAGATGGCAGCTCTGGATGAAAATATTTCTAAACTCACTAAGGAGAAAAAGGACCTCCAGGAAGCCCACCAGCAGACACTGGATGACTTGCAAGTTGAGGAAGACAAAGTCAGCACACTCACCAAAACCAAGACCAAACTGGAGCAGCAAGTAGATGATGTACGAAAAAGTTTTTGGGTTGTGTAGGTGGATGCTCTGATGGCTTAGAAGAGACTAGAAATCTGCAGTTGGGAGTACAAGCAACACCTAAAGCAGCCAAGGCAGCTCTAATAATTTCAGCTAGTAAGTCGTTGCCAGTTGACAGGGTATTCTGGAATCCAGTACATCTTTCATCTTTCTCTGCCTACTTAAACTATGTTCATCATTGGTTATTTCAGCATTGTAGACTTTTGTGCCCCGTTTTAACCAATTACATGGAGCACTATATCTGTGGCAGTTTCAAGTTTGCTGCAGTTATTTGTGGTCTCTTACCGTGCAGTGTGGATATACTCCAGGAAGTTACGAACACAGGGAAATTGTCAATATTTAGCAGTCTATATGCTAGGAACTGCAGCCACTGGAAAATTTTAATTTCTGTATTTTTCGAAGACTTGCATTTCAACTGTGCATGGCCAAGCTGTGGACAGCTTAATATCTGAAACCAAATCATAGTGGTAGCTCTGATCTTGCAGCAAGAGTGTAGCACAGGTGGAGGTGAGAAGTAAATACAAGATCTGATTGTTATCTCTGTTCATCAAGTTCCAACTCTAGTTAGATTTTTAAATCAAGTATAGTTACTTTCAAAGTATAATTTATGTGTTTCAACGTATGTTTTATATGTTTTAGCTTGAAGGATCTCTGGAACAAGAGAACAAACTGAGAATGGACCTTGAAAGAGCAAAAAGAAAATTGGAAGGAGATCTGAAAATGTCTCAGGATTCTGTCATGGATCTGGAAAATGATAAGCAACAGCTGGATGACAGGCTAAAAAAGTATTGCATTAACTTTTTATGGTCTGAATTCTAAAATTCAGATTTTATCTTAACCATATTGAATTTGCACTCTTGTTCTTTAACAGAAAGGATTTTGAAATTAGCCAGTTGCAAAGTACAATTGAAGATGAGCAGGCTCAAAGTTCTCAGCTGCAAAAGAAAATTAAGGAGCTTCAGGTAAAGTCTAAGAGTTATTAATATTTCTAGGAGGCAAGCACAATTTCCTTAGAATTAATTAATATTCATTCTTAGACTGTTCTACAAAAATATTCTCCTACATAAGAATAAAACTATTAACATGGACTCTGGGTGCTGTTCCCATCTCAGAGCACTTTTACAGTTCTAATCATACATAAGTATGTAAGAAATTTCTTAAGTGAAGCTTGCAGCAGGCTTTGAAAATGGATCAGATACTGAGCTGTAACAGTAGTCAAGCCACTGAGAATTACTTTTCTAAGAAAACAATAGAATGTGACATAATCTGCCATGATCAGGACAGAGATCACCTTCTAAATGCAGAGCCAGGAAGACAGTTCTTTTCAGTTGCTCATCTCAAGGTTCCTTCCATCTTGTTTGCTGATGGAGAGAGGACACCGCCTTGTTTTGGCCTGACCTTTAGGAAATTTCTAAGAAACTTGCATTCCTTTACATTTTCCAGTGACATATCCCCTATTTCTTCAGAAAAGTGCAATACTATATCCTTCATAACATAATAAATCCATTCTGAGCTACAACATAAAATGAAATATCAGATTTTATATTCACTACTGTTCCAAAACTGAATATTGCCTGTCCTAGGACACAATTCAGTGAAATTTCTAGTGGTGTTTCACTCTCTCTGCTGATATAAATGGATGTGAATGTTTGCTCTTTATTCCTTAATGATAATTTCAGATCTGTCTATTCAGAAGTCCTCATTTAACCTATTAACTTTCACAGGCTCAAATAGAGGAACTGGAGGAAGAAATTGAGGCTGAACGTGCAATCTGTGCAAAGACTGAAAAGCAGCGAGTTGACCTCTCGAGGGAGCTCGAGGAGATCAGCGAGCGCCTGGAAGAAGCAGGAGGGGCTACCGCAGCTCAGATGGAGATGAACAAGAAGCGTGAGGCAGAATTTCAGAAGATGCGTCGCGACCTCGAAGAGGCCACGCTGCAGCACGAAGCCACGGCTGCCGCCCTGCGGAAGAAGCACGCGGACAGCACAGCTGAGCTTGGGGAGCAGATCGACAACCTGCAGCGAGTGAAGCAGAAGCTGGAGAAGGAGAAGAGTGAGCTGAAGATGGAGATTGATGACTTGGCCAGTAATGTGGAGTCCGTCTCCAAAGCCAAGGTTACGGCACAGGAAGAAACATTTCTCATCACTACCGTTGTTCTTCTGAACAATTAGATGAGCTGAAGGATATGCTTTCTATCTCTTAACAGAGCAATCTGGAAAAGATGTGCCGAGCTCTCGAAGATCAGTTCAGTGAAGTCAGAAAAAAAGATGATGAACATATGCAACTAATTAATGATCTGAACATGCAGAAAACCCGTCTACAGACTGAGAATGGTGTGTTCCTAGATGAGATGTAATTGTCCTGTGCCAAGTAGTTAAATATGCTAACTACCTGTGTATTTTGTAATATATTTGTCACTGGGTGTCCTGAACTAAACTCAGACTGCAGAATTTCCTCCTGGTGGCACTCATCGAAACTCCACCCAAGGAAACAAAACCAACCCAAAAGCAGCACTGTCAATCAAAATGAATGTGTGAGTTTGTGGTCAGTTCATCCCCTTTCCTTTCAGGCCAGCACATTTATCTTTGATAGCTTTGTCCTACTGGTGGGAATGAAATTGCTACTCTCCATTTTACTACATTATGTCTTGTAATCTGTTTCCATATGGCTAGCTCTTCTCATTTGTGTATTTTATGTCTCGTATCTCTGTCTAAAAAAATAAATGTTTTCTCACTAGGTGAACTTACTCAGCAACTGGAAGAGAAGGAGTCCTTGATTTCTCAGTTGACTCGAGGCAAACATGCTTTCACTCAGCAGACTGAAGAGCTGAAGAGGCAACTAGAGGAAGAAAATAAGGTGACTTGTTTTAATTTGGACCAACAAATTGTAAAATAAATCAATGAGTTAAACCAAAAAATAGATTTTTTTCTCAGAGAAAGGTGGAGACATAAGAACAGTGAAACTTTGGAACTTTGCCTTGGAGTATGACACACAAAAGAGACATTAGAAATTAAATAAAGAAGACAGTTTATGCCTTCTTATTATGCCTTCTGAAGTTCAAAATCATGAGAGAAGTTAATGGAAATAGCTCTGTGTGCATACCTTACCACTACAGGAAAACCCTGAGGCAAAGAATACAACAGCAGCCAAAAAAAAGAAAGACAGCAAGACTGCAGGTGTACCCAAGGGTTAGATATGGCAACATAGTTTAAAGTTTCTTCCACCTTCAGACAAACACCAAATTCTACCTGAAAAGCTTATGGGGAAACTTCTTGAGAGATAATTCCCACCTTGACTGTTGCTGGATTTCTTGTGTCTTTGCCTGAAGCAGTTGGTGCAGATGAGTTTAAGAGGCAGTATCCCAGACAAGATGGACAAGCACCTGATCTTGTTTAACAACTTCAAGTCTGAAACACAGAATCCCTAATGTTATTCACTTTGCTCCTTCTGTTACTCCAGCAACGATTGCACATGGGCAGTGAAATATGGAGGTTTTATCGAAATACAGTGAAAAAATCCAGTTAATGTTTTGGCAATTTGTATACTTTTAACTACCCAGGCCAAGAACGCCCTGGCGCACGCCTTGCAGTCTGCTCGCCACGACTGTGACTTGCTCCGGGAACAATATGAGGAGGCGCAGGAAGCCAAGGGGGAGCTGCAGCGTGCCCTGTCCAAGGCCAACAGCGAAGTGGCCCAGTGGAGAACCAAATATGAGACAGATGCTATTCAGCGCACAGAAGAGCTGGAGCAGGCCAAGTATGTGTAGGGATGGTCTGGAGCAAGTAGAAGGATATTTAAGTATATATATGAGAAGGAACTGGAGGAAACCAGAATATGCTTGTAGTGAGAATATGCAAAGCAGTGTGCTTTGTAATGTGCTAGGATTGAAAAGGGGAGTGAGTAGAGGTTTAAAGGAGGAGAAGGAGTAGACACTTGGGTGTGTCTACAGAAAGGAGAATTCCAGTGCATTAACTAAGGACTTAATCATAGTAGTTGAGAAATCACATTCTTTGCCAATATTGAAAGTGTGTTTCTGATTCCTCTCCATGTTGGTATAGCCTACCCCTTGGGTAAGTATTGTCCCAGCCTATGCACCACTCCAGCGTGCTGTGTCATCCCAGGCTCCTATTGATGCTCTCTGTTCACACCATCACACCTTTCTATGTTGCTCTCTCTGCCCACCTCTCCCATGCCAAACTCCCTTCCTGTCCATTTTCTGAGAATGCCAGAATTTTCCTTCTCTCAGCACGGATTGTCTCATCCTGCAGAAAGAAGCTTGCTCAGCGCCTGCAGGAGTCAGAGGAGCAGATTGAGGCTGTCAACTCAAAGTGTGCTTCACTGGAGAAGACAAAGCAGAAGCTGCAGGGGGAAGTGGATGACCTCATGACTGATGTGGAGAGGTTGAATGCAGCCTGTGCAGCATTTGATAAAAAACAGAAGAATTTCGACAAGGTTCATTCAAAGAGCCTGCCAGATCTGAATATCAGTATACATTTCATAGGCCAGGCCAAATTCTTAAATTATGAAAGTTCTGCACTCACAGTAAGATAAATTACATTTTATCCAAAGCAAAGCTATGGTAAGGAGGACATAATGGGACATATAGTAATGATAATGTCACACTGTGAGTAACCCCAGATGACCACAGCAAACAATAAAGTAGCTTTCTAATAGTTTTTAAAAGCTGAAGTCTTTGCAAGGGAGATTGGGAGGATCCATATCTAGTCTTTGATCGCGCAGACTGAGCAAGCATTCACATGCAAGCTAACAAGCCCTGACTTTCGCTTGGTGCTAGTCTGCCAGTCTTGTATTTGCGTTAGGCGGAGCCTCAGACTCCTTTACACAGTTGCAGACTTCACTGCCTTTAATAGCATTTAACAGAATCAATACTGTTTGCCCTAGTGATGTTGCACAGCCCTGTGCCTTGGCCCAACCTTGTGTGAGTGAATTGGGTGAATGTGCTAAAAAAGATACCCTGCAGGGTTGTGGTATCAAACTCAGGAGACAATCAGATCTTTCTTAGTGGGCTGAGTGCAAGACCACTGGCTCCTGCAATAACAAAAAGGCTCATGCAGCCTAACCACATTGTGTCCAGGCTGGTATCAAACCAAACTCCTGCCTGAGAGCTCAGGGTATGCACTAGTGCTGGCTGAAGAGGATAATTTAAGTAGCTTTCACCAAAACAGCCAGAGTATGTATGACAGTGAATTGATTGTCACAGGCAGAGAACAGTCCAAAGCAAAAGACTGTAAAACAGGCCATGTCTCTTGGGTTCTTCTCCTGTAAATGTGCAGAATGGGTCATTGTTATGCTCTGATAGGTCCTGTCACTCCAGGTCCTGGCTGAATGGAAGCAGAAGTACCAGGAGAGTCAGGCTCAGCTGGAAGCTGCCCAGAAGGAGTCTCGCTCTCTTAGCACTGAGATCTTCCAGATGAAGAATGCCTATGAAGAAATGCTTGACCAGGCTGACACTGTCAGACGGGAGAATAAGAACCTCCAGCGTAAGTTCAGACCTCTAGCAGTTCCACCATGATCCACCAACAGCTCCATCAGAATCCACTATGAGTCCTAAGATGTTTCCATGTTTCTGGGCTACCAGACCTCTGCCTCTTCTCAGGGTTTTTTTCCTTATGGTTTTCCCACAAAGCTCAGGTTAGGCAACTTTCTTTCCTGTTCAGCTGATAACAAAGTCACACGTAAGCACAGGCCTACAGCTCATTACAGCATCCTACTTCCTCACAGTATTCCCCTTCCTTTGCACCATTATAATCCCATTCATGCATAGGGACCAAATTAACTGAATGGACAGAAATGATGATGAAACCAGCTACTCATTTTTTTCAGATTCCTTCAGTCACTGTCATTAGAAAAAATCTGGAGGGCTGTTGTCTACCTCCTGATTATTGGAGGACCATGCAGTTACAGCACAATAGATTGGCATTTAATAATCCAACTAACTGTATAAAGGAAACACAACTCAGTTCCTTTTTGTGAGCTGAATGATCCCTGGGGAGTATCTGAGGAAAAAGAGAGCAATCAAACAGGACTGTCTCTGGAGATGTAATTTCACTATCGAGAGGAAGTTGACATTATTCTCTGAGCACACTCCAGTTGATCCCTCCCATTTTCAAATTGCATACTGAACTGGAAATAGCAGGTAATCAGAAATAAAGATTGCACACGAGACAAGACCTATTATTTCTCCTCACTGCAGCATCATTATGTCTTCTGTCACTCCCCTTGCCAAACAGCAATTGCAGGTCCATTGACAACATAATCTAAGATGAGTTGAGTGTGTGTTTTCTGTGTTGCAGAAGAAATTTCTGATCTGACTGAACAGATTGCTGAATGTGGAAAAGCTAATCATGGACTGGAGAAAGCAAAGAAGCAAATTGAGCAAGAGAAGTGTGACCTTCAAGCAGCATTAGAAGAAGCAGAGGCAAGTGTCCTCGATAAGGAGCTTGCTTTAGAGAGATCACGAATGGAGAAAATTTGGAGATTATACATTCCTGTTTATCCAGATATGGTCACAAAGGTGCAGTATGAAAGCACAAGCACTAAATAGCACAGGGACAGCTCCTTGCCCATACCAATGTGGCATTCCTTGCTGTGCTATCATGCACAAAAAACCTCAGTTCCAGACTAAAATTGAGCTCATTTTGCACCACCTGTTTGAATTTGCTCCTCTGAAAGGCTAAAGAAAGGTCATTTGTATTTCAAAACTCTGACAATTTTTGTTTTCTAATCAAATTAATCAAGGTTGTTTTCAGAGCATGTCTTACCCATACTTTAAAATCTTCTTAATATCACCTCCTATTCAAAGAAAGATGAATGTTGAAGAGAATTAACATTCTATTTCTTCAGTTCCTCCACTTTCAATGAATGGGAGTCAGTAATACATTCAAAGAGGAGTCAGTTCACAGGACATGGGTTCTGATGACCATGGAGAGGTTGCTGGGGATCAGCTGAATCTTGAAGGTGCCATTGGTACACTGACACGCTTTGCTGACACAGGCTGCATACCAGGTCCCACAATTCCATGGTCTCTCAGTCTTCCTTACTGTCTTTGGCTGTCCCTCAGCTCTTCATAACTTTAAATGATACTTTTTTCGCAATCCATGCCAGATTGTAGCTCTTTCAGTTCCCTTTTGTCTAGGTTCTGCCTTGCCTTCCCTATCTGCCCTGACTGTCTCTTGGAAAAGTTTTTGGAACTTCCATATGACCATATCTGATTCTCCACAAAACGCCTTTGAGAGCTTTTCATGGAGCTGCCCATGGTATACCTAGGGCATAGCTCAAACACAGAGACACAGGTTGGAAAGGATCTCTGGAGGTCTTTAGTTCAACCTCCTGCTCAAAGCAGGGCTGACTTCAAAGTTACATTAGGCTGCTCAAAGCCTTGTCTTTATAATTCCAAGGATGGAGATTTCATAGTATTGCTGGGCAACCTTTTCCAGTGAGGCCTCATTCTCATGCAAAAAATTTTTATTCTTATATGCAGTCAGGATTTCCCCTGTATCAACTTTGGACTGTTGCCTTTTGTCTTTTTGCTGTCCACCACCAAGAAGAGCCTCACCTTATTTCCTCTGTACCTCCCCTTAGGCAGAAAAAGAAGCAAAAAGCGACTGACACATCTCTAATCTTTAGATCTCACTAGATAGGTGGGCAGTAGAAGCAAGAGTTATAGTGGCCATGCAAATCCATCTGCTCTAATTTATGCATCTAAAGGTCATTGGTCACCATAGGCTCATTCTAGAATCAAAAAGGAGAAATAGGCATCTCTGGAGGGTCTGTTCTTAAAAGGGATGCCAAGACTACATCAACTGTTTAACTCTCTGGATGTGTTTATTTCTGTCCACTGGTTGTAAAGACCCAGCCTCAGGCTAATAACTCCTAGACATCGGAAGCTAGATAGTATGAGTATCAGAGGGAAAAGGCTGTAAGGAAGGGGAAGATGCCCACACAGTCACCAGGGTGGGAGTAAGCGTAGAGCCCCTAAGCAGAATTCAGCATGGAGATGCAAGAGAAGGCAAGCTTCTTCTGAGCATGAGGCTTGGCTGCCCCATTTTATGTTTTCACATGTTTTGTCATCTCTGCAATGCCAGCTCAGTGCCCAGACCTTGTGATGTTGGAGGTATTTTCCTAAGGAGTCTTATTCCTAACTTACTGGTTAATATCCAGCTAAGGTATAATGACTCCTGTGTATGGGAACGGCAGTCATTTTTTTCAGTGCTAGACCTTTTCTAAAGGTCTACAGTAAGTCAAATATATCTGCGTCACTGATTGCAAAGTGTCAAAATTCTGCCTAGGCATTTCCCAATAACAGACACTACAGAGAAAAATTATATTATTTCAACCCTGCCAGGGCTCTTTAGAACATGAAGAGGGAAAAATCTTGCGTGTTCAGCTGGAGCTGAACCAGATGAAGTCAGATGTTGACAGAAGGAGTGCAGAGAAAGATGAGGAAATTCAACAGCTGAAAAGGAATCACCAGAGGGTATTAGAGTCTTTGCAGACCACACTGGATGCTGAGATCAGAAGCCGAAATGATGCTATGAGGCTGAAAAAGAAGATGGAGGGAGATCTGAATGACATGGAAATACAGCTGAGCCATGCCAACTGTCAGGTAGCAGAGATACAGAAGCACCTCAAAGCCGTGCAAGGGCAACTCAAGGTAGGGACAACGAGGGCTACTGTCCTACAGGTCTTTGCCACTCACTCTGCTTGCCTCTGAGTCTCATGGTGCTTTCACCTTCAAAGGATTCCCAGCTCCATTTGGATGATGCTTTGAGAGAGAACGATGATCTGAAGGAGCAGCTTGCTATGGTAGAGCGCAGAAACAATCTGATGACAACAGAAATGGAGGAGATGCGAGCTGCTATGGACCAGACAGAGCGAGCCCGGAAAGTTTCTGAGCAGGAGCTAACAGATGCCAGTGAGCAAGTGCAGCTTCTCCACTCACAGGTGTTTAGTATCTCCTATACAATAGGCATGTGGGAGTGGCATGAAATGGGGTGTGAATGACCTGTCTTCTGGCTGTCCCAACAGAACACAAGCCTCCTCAACACCAAGAAGAGACTGGAAGTGGACATTACTCATTTACAGAGTGAAGTTGAAGACAGCATTCAGGAAGCCAGAAATGCAGAGGAGAAAGCAAAGAAAGCGATCACAGATGTGAGTCCTCTTGCACGCCTCTCGCTTGCCTCTCTTCCACTTTATACTACCGCAGTCACTTTCATACTTTAGAAAGGAGCAATCAGGTTGAGGAGAACCAGTTCTTCAATAGGGCCAGAAAATATCAGTGACACACAATCCCCCCCACCTGGGCCTCACACAGCCTCTGCCCTTCTGCTTGCCACAAAGACCCCTTCAGTCGAGGTCCTCTACTCGTGTTCTGCTAACAATCTGTATGGAAGAGGCATCCTGTCTCCCATTCCCCATACGCACATTCACTTTTGCTTCCAGGATAAATGTAACAGACAGGGTAGAACAGATGATGGCAAAATTGTAATAGGAAAAGAGTAGTCTGAACCAAGTCCTGTTTAGACACACCACAGAAAAGCAGAAATTAAGACTAAAATCATAAATGCTTCTATACAAATGCTAGACATGTGAGAAATAAAGAGAGAATAGAAATGTTTCATTTAAACAAGCCTACAGTTCCACAGTATCAGAAGAAACAAATCTTAGAACTATCTAGGAAATATATATGAAAATGAAACAGAAAACGGTCACACTACTGCATCAAGTCATGGTGCACCTGGGCCTGAAGTGCTGTGTCTAGTTCTGGTTGCCCGCCAGCAGCAGTGTCGCAGGTTCCCCGCTGCCCTGTCACATTGGTGACAGCTATCCATCACAGGTTCTGAAGATCTCAGCAAGCACAAATTTTCATTGTAGTTCAAGATACTGGGGGTCATTTCATTGGCAAAAACTGCTTAGGAGTCTGACTCTTCAGCAAATTTAGGCACCAAATGACCAGATATTCAAAATCATTTGGGAGCCCAGAGATGCAGAGTGCTAGCTGGTAATAATTCAAGATGCCCCTAATTTCCACTGACTCAAAAAATGAAACTTTGGTACCGAGGCATTTGAATGCCTTGATTATTTTTTTCTTGTCATGAACCCTGCCTGTTCTCCAAGGCAGAGTGGTTTTAGGAATACAGATATTGAGAAATGGTGATCCTCTTTATATGACAGACCCTTAGCACAGCCATGGGCACTGACTGAGAACGTGGAGAGCCGTACACGAAGCTGGGCATTGCTCCCAGGGAGAGTGCAGAACTGCCAGGGATGGGGAGGCCTATTTGTAACATAACTGTGCACTACAACCAGGCGGCAATGATGGCAGAAGAGCTGAAGAAGGAGCAGGACACCAGCGCCCACCTGGAGAGGATGAAGAGGAATCTGGAACAGACAGTGAAGGACCTGCAACTCCGTCTGGATGAAGCCGAGCAGCTGGCGCTGAAGGGTGGAAAGAAGCAGCTCCAGAAACTAGAGGCGAGGGTATGGTGAAGGCAAGGGTAGGCTAAGGTCAAGTTCCTCAGTGGGCCCTTGGTTGCTGGAACCTCTTGGGAAGGTTACAAAAGGGACAACCTCAGGTATCTCCAGCAGGTTTGATGAGAGTTACACTGAGTAGTCGTACGCTGCATGTGAGGAACTTAAGAATGACCTCATAAAAAATGAATGGGAAAAAATGGTGGCAGATGAGCATCAGGGTAGACATATATGGTAGCTTATCTAGGGAAAAATAATTTAAAACATACTTACTTGGGGATGAACTTGGAACTGGCAATTACAGCTCAGACAGGAGATGTCAGTCTCATCCATGACAGGCCTCAGAAACTGTTTGTTCAATGTGCAGTAGAAGCAAAAACCCAAAAGAGAAAAAAAAATGGGCTTCATTGCACTGAGAACAAGACAGAGAGCATCACTTACCACTATATTAAATGTATCATTTGTGGTTCTGGTCTCTGCAGCTCCAGAGGGACCTGACAGTTAGAGAAGCATCCAGGGAATGGCATCCAGGGTGGAGCTTTATGAGGAGAGACAAAAAAGCCTAGGACTCTTTCATTTGGAGAGGAGATGGCTGAGGGGGAGGTGATCAGAGTTTACAGACTCATGACAGCAGTGACCAAGATGTATTCTGAATGGTTATTCATCAAAATGCACAACATGAGAAATAAGGACACACAATGCAGATCAGGACATCTTCACCTGGAGATCAATTTAAAAGAAATAAAAGGAAGTACTTTACAGAGTGGGCAGTTAAATTCTGTAACCTGCTGCCATGGGAGGCTGTAGAGGCAGCTGGTAGAAGTTTCAAAAAGGGATCAGAAATCAGCAGGTTTATAGACATACTTAAGGGAACAGGCACTGTTATGCCACCTGCTGTCCATAAATAGTATATGCTGCTGCCAGAGGCAGAGCATTCAGCTAGATGGACCATTTGCCTGACCCACTTACTGTGCTCTTCAACTGTTCCTGCTCCAAAATACAGAAAAACTGACTGGGAATTAGGTGCTCGTGGCTTTGAAAGGAAATATCACACAGAAATAAAAACATTGGTGTCCAGGTTTGACTTATATACACTGCAGAAGACGCAAGGAGCTATTGGAATTTGTTAAGGACTATTCACGAGGGTGAGCTGGACTCAAAGATTACAAAGGAAACAGATTTTCCCTATTTACGTGGTAAACATTGACTTCCTTGTTTCAATTTCCTCTTCCCTGACAGATTTAAGCCTAAGTTTGGTTATAAATGCCCCAGGTATGCACAGCTATGTTCCTTCTATGGATTCACATGCTGTGTCACTACTAATATAGCATGGTGGGTGGGCAGTTTTTAGCTAGTCTAGCCCCAAGAAGCAGCTGCAGGAAGCTGCCCTGCACTGCCACTTTCTCTGCAGCCTTAGTCCGCAGTACCCCAGGATCCTACAGCAGGATCAGCTTGCAGTCTTCACCATCATACTGTGTTTCAGATCAGTGAGTTAGAAAACGAGCTTGATGCTGAGCAGAAATGGGGAATAGAGTCACTGAAAGGTGCTCGCAAGTATGAACGAAGGCTGAAGGAGCTCACTTACCAGGTATTTCAAATCCTCTGCCCTCTTACGTGCATCACCTCTGTCCATCTTCTAAGGCTGACTTGATTTTCATTCCCCGCAGTCTGAAGAGGATAAGAAAAATATTCTCCAGCTCCAGGACCTGGTGGACAAGCTGCAGTTAAAAGTGAAAGCATACAAGAAACAGGCGGAGGAAGCTGTGAGTGCAGGACTCTCTTTAAATCTTTGTGGGCCCAGGGTGGAGATTTCCAAAACATCTGGGCTCCCAAGTTCATTAAAATAATTGAGCACTCAGTTGATCGGGCAGCTATGGCCACTGCCTTCGAGCACAAGGCTTTGGCATAAGTCCTTACCTCATAAAGACTTACGGCTCAAAAAAGAGCAGGCACAGATGTAATTATCCTGGAGTCAGTGCACTTTTGGAGTCACACTAGCCAATTTTGCCAGCTGTCCCCACCAGAGTGCTCATGTTGTTGACAGTACTCAATAGAAGCGCTCAGAGTGCCGGCAATGCAGGGGTGTAGCTGCGACACTCACTGTAGTAGGTGATGTTACTGTGGCGCAGCCATAGGGTGTTTGGTTAATAGTAACTGGGCAATGTCAGTTCGTGTCCATGTCACTGACAGCACTGCATGACTTTCAGGAAGAACAGGCAAACACTAATCTCTCACGATGCCGCAAGACCCAGCACGAGCTGGAAGAGGCTGAAGAACGAGCTGATACTGCAGAATGCCAGGTTAACAAGTTGCGAGCCAAAAGTCGCGACATTGGAAGACAGGTGAGTTGGAGGGCTGCAGAGATGCAGCAAGTGCCACAAAGATCTCTGCCCAAACACCTGGCAGCCACAGCTGTATTCCTCCCGCTCTTGCCCTGGAGTGTCCCTCACAAAGGAAGGCCAGAAGTTGGCACTGATTCAAAACCAGTGAGTTTTGGAAGTCCTTTTGGTGCCCCCCCAAGAGACAGACCAGATATGATTGACTCTAAGAATCCAGGTCTTTCAGCAGAATTGGGAGATACTGGTTCTTTGCCAGTAATACGGCAGAACATTTGCAATAGCCACAGACCTAAAGAACCCCACAAATAATTGAATTCCTCCAATAACCTCTACGTTATCTTCCTTTTTTCATATTTAGAAATCAGATGAATGAGGTCCCTGCCCAGAGCTGCAGCAGGCTGTCTTACAATATAGACTTCTGTGCATCCAACAGAGATATTCATTACTTGCTTCAAATAACTAGGCGTGCATTTAACTGATCTTTGACCTGGTCGTAATTGGCCAACCCTAAGGAAGCTGTGAGAAATAAAAACAAACCTGGATGATGCTCTGGTGACTGTAAGGACTGTCAATTCATTATGAAATCGACAGTGAGCGTCTGTATCAGGTACGTCAGCAGTTCCCAAAGCCCAGGTTATGTCCTATGCAGGGAAAAGGGTTCCCAGGGCAATGGGAACACACTCCTCACTTGTTCTCCATGGTTTCAACTGTTCTGCTTGAAAGAAGCTGACAGTTAAGTAGGAAAAATACAGAAAAGATCTCTCCGTAATGCCTGTGACTCGAACTGCTCTGCTCTCCTGCCTTTGCAGCCCCTCCCTCACGGAGCCTCCGGGGTCACCGCGTGTGCGGGGCTGCTGCCGCGGGATGTGCGGGTGGGCGGGAAGGAGAAGGAGGGGAGCTGCTCCATGTGCTGTATGGGTGTATTT
>VFFE01006602.1:0-53182 GCA_008921705.1 Burhinus oedicnemus | reverse complement strand
CGTCCCGCCTCTCCCCCACCCCGCCCCGCCCGGCGGCGCCCGTGGGCGCCCGGCGCCGGGGCTGACCCGCTCCCGCCGGCGCTGCCGCCCGCGCTCGCCGCCCACGGCGCCCACCGCGCCCCCGCAGCGCAGCGCAGCGGAGCGGGACGGGCGAGGGGCGCGGCCAGCCGGGCCCTCCCGCAGCCCTGCGCGCCGCGGGGCGGGCAGCGGCGCCCCGGGCGGGCGCGGAGCGGCGGCCGAGGCCGGGGCGGCTGCGGGCGGAGCGCGGCGGCGTCCCCCGGCGGGATGTCGGGGTCGCGCTGCCAGACGCTGTACCCCTTCTCCGGGGAGCGGCACCGGCAGGGGCTGCGCTTCGCCGCGGGGGAGCTGATCACGGTGCTGCAGGTGCCGGACGGCGGCTGGTGGGAAGGGCAGAAGGAGGACGGGCTGCGCGGCTGGTTCCCGGCCAGCTACGTGCAGCTGCTGGAGGTAGGACCGGGGCCGGGGCCGGGGCCGGGGCCGGGGCCGGGGCCACGCCGAGCGGGCGGCGGGAGCGGCGCGGGCGGCCCGGGCAGCGGCGGCGGCGGGAGCTGCTCGGCGGCCGGGCCGGGCAGGGGCGGCGGCGGCGGGAGCTGCTCGGCGGCCGGGCCGCGCCGGGCCGGTGGAAGGAGGCGTCCCGGGGCGCCCCGCGCTGGGCTCGCCGGGCACGGCCCGCGGCTGGCCCACGGGCCGGCAGCCGGGGTGCGCCGGCGGTGCTGGGTGGGAGGGGGCGGGACGCAGGGCTGCACGCCGGCGGTGCTGTCGGGGACCCACCTCGGCATCGCCCCAGGGCCGGAGTGTGCCGGGTGCTGTGCCGGCACCCGGGGGAGCAGCCTGCCCGGCCCCGCTCGGCAGCCGGAGCCTTTGGTACCCTCAGTTGTAGCCATGGAGCTGCGGATTCGGGGCTGCGTGGCGAGCTTCGAGCTCCTCTGGACACTCGTGTTTTCACAGTTGCTAAACAGCGGCAGAAGTCGGTGGCTGAGGTGGTGCAGCCCCTGTCAGTCACGCGCGGGGTGATGCTGGGCAAGTTCCCCTTCCCTTCCCTCTCCCCTTCCCTCTCCCTCTCTCCTTCCCTCTCCCTCTCTCCCTCTTCCCTTCTCTCTCCCTCTCCCTCTTCATCTCCCTTTCCCTCTCCTTTTCCCTCTTCCTCTCATTTCCTTTCACTGAACATCTCTTGGCTTTGTATTGTGGAAGAGGTAATTCAAATACGTCCCTTCTGTTGCAGCAGTTCCCCAGCTCGCTGGAGATACCTCACTGCCGTATGCGTGGCACTGCCCCAGAGAGCCCCAGCAGAGTTAGTCGGTTACCCAAACTCAGAGGTCACGGACATTCCATCGGGATGCTCAGCAGCTCTGTTAACTTCAGTTGATTTCAGGGCCCTGAGAGCTAGGGCAACAGTTGTGTTCCCACCTCAGGACTGCTTGTGTCTGAACTTGTGTATTACTTTCTCTCCTGTGCAAACAAGACACAATGTGAGTGTAAAATATATGTCCACAAAGACTGTCTTCACAACCTTTGCATTTCTGAAAGTGAAATCTGAAATATCTCATGCACCAAGGCAAGAACCTGCTGTGAGCCCATCGGTCCTTCCCTCGCTGGCTGTGCCCTGTTGTCATTTGGAACTTAACCTAGGATGTGGGTATGGAAATGGCCTCCTGAAGCAGCGTCCCTGTGGTGACTGGGCTGAAGTGGTTAGCCACACAGTATTTCTTGGGTCAGCCTCTGTTTGTCCTCCAGGTTTCTAAGGGGAACCAGACAGCCTGCTTTGCTTACGTGCAAGGCAGGCACTACCCGCCCCAGGTTTTCCATGCACACCCTCTCAGGAATCTAGAGTGGCAGGAGACACAGCCTGGAGCAGACCGGGCCCACCAGATGCATGCAGAGCAATGTTCTGGGAGCAAAAGGTCCTCTGCAAAAGGACGTTTTGCCTACAGATCTTGCATTGCCTTTTGATTTCTCTAGTCCAAATGAATCTGTGATGTTTCCACTGAGTTTCTGTTTCTCATTCTTACCTGGAAAGACAGGAAACTAGAAGCTAAACTTCCCCACTCAGTGCTACAAGAGTAAGGCCAGGGACTTTCCTGTGCCACTGAAGCACTTGGGAATTTTTGTTAGTTTAAGAATGTGGGAGTCCTTTTGTTTGTCAGTTTTGGCACCTACAAGATCACTTACTGAGATGTGTGAATATTTACGGTTTCACAAATTGCTAAATATTTACACTTCTAACCAGGAATTTAGGAATTGTTTGAGGCAAAATGTATCATGAGATGAGACAAACTGCTCAGCAAAGGCAGTGGGAAGTCACTTCTGCGTACACAATAACTTTGCTTTCATATCATCTCCCTCTTGGAAACACCTCTCTTCCTACTTAAGTGTGAGCAAGTTGTGCTCAGATCGGTGCCAGCAGCCCCCCGGATGTGCCCTTCTGACCCCTGGCTCATGTACCTCTGAAAACTTTGCTGCAGACCAATTGTCCGCAGAGCCCAGCCTCCTTTCTCTTGAGCAAACCTTCGGAAAGAAGGTAAGAAAGAGGGCAGGTGCCCAGTGGTGTTCACTGTGGCATGTTTTCCTTTTCTCCAGTGGTGGTGCCTAATAAGGACTATGAGCCGGATTTAATAAATATGTCAAATGAGAGCTAATTAACCAAATTTGTGGGACCACAGGTACTTGGCATACATTACAGTAGAGCAGATGTGTGAGAAGATGACCAATCTGTGTGTCTCTCTCATGGCTCTATGGACGCGGCCTTTCCCTTGCGTGCAGGTATGCAGATAGCTTGCTCCGCGACCTGATCTAACTGAAAGACACCGTCTGTTCTCTGATCCAAGCCCCCGTCCAACCACATTGGCATTGGAGCTGGCGTCGGAGAGGTGATGACAATGCGTAGTCAGATGGGGCCATGAACATGCTTCTCCTTTCACTACCAACCAGCACTTACGTTAGCTTTGGGTGGCCCTGGCCCTGCAGCTTTCGCTAAGGTTCAGTGTTATGTTCTGAGCTGAACTTAACCACGCACTGTTGTTGAAAGAGGAAGCTGTTATTTTTTCCCGCCCTCTGTCCTGCCCTCACTTCCCCATGCCCAGTACACTCCAGCAGGTACCTGTGCTCCTCTGTCTGGAGCCCTGTAACTCATCGTCCCGAAGGACAGCTGGCTGCATTTTCTGCCACAGCAGTGGATGGACGTGGCTCACAGCATTGTCCAAGGCGTGCCAAGTCTGGCAGAGTTTGCCCTGCATGGCACACACCCTTTCTCCTCACAGCAAAGTCTGTCAAGTGGCTGGGTGCTACCAAAAGGAGATGGCCTTCTTCTGAAGCCTTTGTAACTTCAAGCCTGCCACTCTGTAGAGACAGGCAGGCTGGATTTTCTCATTCATACGACTTCACGTTTGCCAACACTGAAGTCTCCTCTGACAGCGCTGCTCTAAAGTCTGCACTGAGTTTTGGTCCTGAGCTGAAAGAGGCAAGTGAGAAAGGTACGGACAGCAGCTGGGAGGGGAGTCTCTTCCACCCCTGAGCCGGTCTGCAGCGTGCTGGTTCCTGCTGGATAAAAAGAGGAGAAATGACTGTTCCTGATGCAATCTCTGACTTGGGAGGAACTGTGCTGCGCCAGCAGCACCTGCGTCTCTTCACAGGCAGCCGGGCTGCAGAGCCACCAGCACCAGTCATCTGCATGCTGCCACATGGCACTAGTTGGCTTATCCAGGAGCCAAGGATAGGGCAGCTCTTCCTCCTCGTGGCTCTTGCAAAGAAAAATAGGTATCCATGGCTGGTGATTAACCACAACTAGTTTTAATGGCAAATGTGGAGTTGGACAGCTCTGAGAAAACCGTGAAGGTGGCTTGTGGGAAATGAACTCCAGTGCTAGCCTTCCTGAGGGATTGCTGCCTTTGCCTCCAGAGCTCTCTTGCTAGCAAAAACATATTTTCAATTCATTCGTCACAGAAGATCCACAAAAGGACTGAAGCTGGTAGTAAATGTTGGGAAAGAGAGATGCAGGGAATGAACCCTTTGGTTCCTGCAAGCCCACAGTGGTGGGTTAGGAGAAAACAGTGATGGCTGGAGGTTCCTGCTCATGGCAATGATGAAAACAGTGAGAGCTGGAGAAGGGCTGGAGGAGTGTGATAGAGATACGCCAGAAACAAGGTGTTTCTGTGAGCAGTTGTCATAGAGCAAAAGACTACCAAAAGCAGAGAGCAAAGTGTGCAAAGTATTAGCTCTGTGATGGGGTTCCCGATGCGTTCCCTGAGGCCTGGCTGGTTGGCAGCAGCTGGGGAGGCTGCTGCAGTCTTTTCCCAGAATCGCTGAGTTGGGAGGGACCTCTGGAGATCAGCTAGTCCAGCTTACCTGGCCGTGTCTGGTCAGGTTTTGAATATGTGCAATGATGGAGACTCCACAACCTTTCTGGGCAATCTGTTGCAGTGTTTGACTACCCTCACAGTTTTTTGTTATATTTAAAAGGGATTTTCTGTGTTTTAATTTGTGCCCATTTCGTCTCATCCTTTCAGTGGGTACCACTGAGAACAGTCTGTCTCTGCTTTTTTTACTGTCCCCCCCGTAGGTTTTTATACACATTGTTAACATCCCTCTCAAGCCTTCTTGTCTTGATGCTAAACAGTCCCAGTTTTTTCAGCCTTTCCTTGTATGACAGATGCTCCAGTCCCTTAATCATCATTGTGGCCCATTGCTGGACTCTCTCCAGTATCTCCTTGTCTTCCTTGTGCTGGGAAGCCAAGTACTGTCTCTTGTCTCTTATACTGTTGTGCTCTTGGAGATAGTAGGTTAATGGAGAAACAGCCCCCCCCCCAGTATTTCCTGAACACAAGAATCCATTGACACCAGAGGAATCCAAAGGAGTGCTGCCAAATTCATAGGGTTTTGCTTTGACTGAGCTTGACCTGTGAGCAAGCAACACTCTTCTGCAGACTCAAGGGCTTGGGGAAGGAGGGATATTCTTGCTTGCGATCCATATCCAATTGCGTAGATACACCTTCAACCTTCACCCCTCCTTTGGTGATTTATAGCTATGTCAGCCATGAGACCTGGGGTCAAGGACTAGCAGCTGCATCTGCCGCCTATTTCCTCCCTCATGCATACTTTTATATTTTTTGTGTGACCTTTTGACCTTTTGAGCAGGGATCCTCTGTGCCAGGCTGTTGCAGTCCCAGGTTAAGCAATTGTCCTTCCCAGCCTGGTGAAAAGAGGAATCTGCGTAGATACGGGTGATGAGCAATCCTCCAAGCCAGCGCTGCCACGGTGAACATGAGTAAAGAGCAGGTGGAATGTGATGTGTGACACAGGAAGGGATTTCTTAACAGCTGAAGGTAACAAAATGTTTCCTACCCGGAGGCTGACTGCCTCCTCACCCCACCTGCATCAGAGATGCTTGGGATGATGTTTGGAGAGATCTGTGCAGCTCCAGACCTGACAGCAACCTAGGACAAGTCTCAGGCGTGCTTTATTGGTGCAGGACAGCAGAGATGTCGAGAGGTGTTGGACCTCCGGGTTACGTATTCCAGGAGGTGCTTTGCACAGGACCCTCTGGGTGAACACTGGCTTGTTGCGTCTGCCTTGTCTAGAGAAGTGATTTTCAGAGGGGTGGGGAGATGTGTCATTCAGTCACATTTGCAAGCGTTTGTTTTAGAATCTATTTTGGGCATTGCTTTTTGTATTTGTGGTTAGCTAGAAATCTCTTATATAAGCAGCAGCACTAGCAACATATGCAAATTTGCTGAAAATTGTCAGCACTTTTTATAGCTTCAGTCATCCCACAGATGTAAGTCTCTGTATGAAGCACAGTGTGTGCTTCCAGCATGGATGGAGGCTGCCCAGGGAGGCTGCGGAGTCCCCTTCTCTGGAGATTTTCAAGACCCGCCTGGATGCAGTCCTGAGTGATGTGCTCCAGGCGTTCCTGCGTCAGCAGGGGAGTTGGACTAGAGGATCTCTGGAGGTCCCTTCCAACTCTGAAAATTCCGTGATTCCGTGAGGTGGCTCTGGAATCTGACTGAGCGAGCTGGACTGAGCAGGATTGAGAGCTGCCACTGATCTTGCTGGCGCTGTCACAGCTTCATTTACTGGAACCGCAAGGCACCGTGGAAGGAAGGAGTCACGCGCTTCTCCCTGATGTGTGGTGCACGTGCAGGCATCAGGCAGTATCGTATGTTACTTCCCCTGCTGCGTCGTATTCGGGGGTAACTCATCTCACCTAACTGAGCCTGTGACATCCGCCACGTGCACAGTGCAATGTGCAAACAGGTCAGCCTGGAGGTCCTGGCACGTTCAGCTGCAGGAGGCATGGCGCAGCACGATCCGCTTCCTTCCTTGTGCCCGGGTAGTCAGAGAGAAAAAGGATGAAAGGAATTTGTAGAAATGATAATGCCTCTAATTTATTTTGTAATATCAGAATGCGTAGAGGATTTCTGGGCCAAGCTGTACCTTGTTGTAAGACGATAGGATCCGAGGAGACACTAGAACCTGCCAGCTGATTAGCAAGGAGAATTCCATTTCATGACAAAATTCAAATTCCGAACATTTACGTGAAACACTATTGTGATGAAACCCCTACTTTTAGAGAGAAAAAATTATGTTTTATATTTCTCTTTCTTCACGGTACTGAGGGAGCGTATTTTGACCAATGAAAACCCCAAAATATTTTGTCAGAAAATATCCAGCCAGTCCTAGAAATGAGCATTACTGTAGCCACTGCTATGACGTGGCAGCTGCACCGTGTGCCACCACAGCAAGGGCTGGCACAAGCAGCTTCTGGAGGTGCTCTCTGCGACCATGGAAGCTACATAATGTTTGCAATACACTTGAAAGAGAGGAGATGTTGGCACCTATTGCAACAGAGCTTTTCCTGATGACCACAGAAAGAAGAATAAGGTTGCGTGTGGGACATACCTGGCTGGCTGTGAGCACCCATGGCCGGGGCTCTGTGCATGTGCCGTCGGTACCTCCTGCGTGCAGCAACGGTGCTTTGTTTTCTGCATCCTTGGAGTTTGTTATCTCAGACTCTCTTGTTCCTCCATCTCCCCACTCAAAAATCAGCTCAACATAAAAAGTCACAGAGAGCAAGGGCTGCGGGGATGCGCGAGGATCTCAGGCACAAATGCAGCTGCTACCACTGCTTTTTTCTAAGAATACTCCATGGAACAAGTAATGCTCCGAAACATAGTCTTGTGTGATGGGAGAGGAATCTGGTCTTTAATCCAGTGTGACAAGGCTGTGGGTGCTGAACCCTTCCGTGGATTTTAAGCGGCTAGGGAGTGAGCACCTGCACGGAGTTTAGCTTCTGATGCTACAAGCTTACAGTGAAGCAGTTTGGCCGAGCAAGTGCCAGGCTGGAGCTGGGACTCCCATCTCCTGCCAGCCCTGCCCAGGGATGCCTGTGGCACCTCCTTGAGCTTTCTGGCTGTTCTGCTGCCACTGAGAGATGGTGCTGGGGAGGAGCAGCAACCGCGGCCAAAGAAGGGACAGCATCTCCTCCAGGCACGGAAGGATGATTTTGGTTCTCCTGGTGCAGGGATGACTCCCTGTGGGGATGACCAAGGAAGGCAAAGGGGGACATTTGTAAGGCTGTAGGTGGGGGCTGCGGTGGATGTTGTCTCAGGGGGGAGGGCAGAGTTTTCAAAATTCAGCACTCACAGCTGCTGAGGCTGGTCTGCTTTGCGTGATTCAACAGCAAACTTTTGTCCAAAGTGGGGCATTTGTGAGATAGGAATGACAATGAGAATCACGTGGTATTGCTTTGCCGTTTAGTTTCAAAGTGCAATTTTTTATATCTGTGACTTTCTGTAACTGTATCTTTTCAGACTTGAAACTTCTGCCCATCTGACCATTGACATTTCTGGAAAATGTGAACGAAATGAAAAAAACCTTTTCTCTTATTAAAGGGTGAGGAAATTAGGTTTTGCTGCCAGAAGATGACTTTTCAATCGAGGTTTCTGAGGGCTTTTAAAACCCCATGAGAATGTGAAGGAGATGTGATGCTACAGTTCACAATCCCTCGCGCATAAGAGTGCCGTCTATCCTGCATCTGGTGATAATTGTCTTGGACTGTTGAAATTAAAAACTGAAGAGTACCATAAATACCCAAAATTTGTGAAAGGATGGGTCTTACTGATGGATGTGGCGTTTTTATGAGCTCTTCTGTCCTCTGCACACTTTGGGGTGTTGCAGGTGCTGAGCTCATGGATGCTGCACCTGTGGCAGGTGAGAACAATCTCATCGGTGGCCTTGCAGAAATTGCATAGGACAGAATTCTTTATCCTGAGCTAAAAGATGAAAACATGTCATTGGAGGCTTAATCTGGAAGGACCTCTTTCTGCCCATGGATTACAAAGAGAGTCTAAAAAGAGTCTCACTGCAGATGTCTGCCTTGTAAATGTTAAAGGTTAAATGAGTTGCTGTGCACCTGCACGTTAAGGGTGGATATACAGCGACAATGAAAAATGTGGACCATTTAAAGACTCACTTGAAGATCACTTAGTTCCCTAAAGAATTCCCCATTCGTCTGTGCTCTGAATGGGGCACGCGTCCTGTACACAAACGTAGAAGGGATTTCTGCAGTGACAGGCATGGGGTACTCTAGTCTTACTTTCCAACTTGGGTGCAAAATGCACCTTCAGTGTCTGGAGTGTTGCACTGCAACAGCACATGCTGAATGTATTACATGGTACTTCATACTGAGTGTAGTTAAAAAGGCACAGTAGAACAATGAAAAGATGCCGGATACTCAGTATTTTCTAAAAAAATGTCTTTATTATAAAAAATGTCCAAAATGGAAAATTTAGCCCTGAAACCAAGACTAGAAGATTCTGGCAGATTTGGTGGGGTTTGGTTTTCTCTATTTCACTTTTACCTGTGTGATAATAAATGACCAGATAGAATTAACTGATCATTTAAATAACTGGATTAAAACTTTGTTTTATTCTCCATGGTTCCTTATCTTCCATAGTTGCTTATGCCGCATGGAACACATCATTATCAGTAATGCCCCCTGGTTCTGCATTACCAGAGTCTTAAAAGTCTGAGTATGTGCTCAGGATCTTGTTTTCATTATCTCACAGACTACTGACATCAAGTGCAGTCCCAAAGATAGGACATTCTTCTGTTTTGGAGAAGTCCCACAATAACAGGAGCAAGAATGTGGTGCTGCAGCATTGTGGATAGTATCTGTCTTTGGAAATATTTGTGAATGCCGCAGTTGTTTTTTGCTGTGGCCAGGCAACAGCTCAGGACAGCAAGAGTGGTATTTTTCATGTTGCCTGTGTTCATCTTGTCCGTGCCATCAGCAGAGCATGGGGAGCCAGCCTGCGGAGCGTGGCAGGCAGCACTGCTAACTCGCGTCTTGGGTTGGAATGTTTGACAGAAGGCACCAGTATTTCTGTCTTTGATTTCTGACACTTCCAGGGAGCACTTGTTCCCTGCAGCTTTTTCAGAATCCAGCGCTCACGGGATGTGCCTCGCTTACTGTGCACAGGCGGCAGATTTGCTGGAAGCCCCCCAAACGCTTGGGCCATGTTGCGGTGGCTGCTCCCCGCTGTGCACGTTTCCAGTAACAGAGCTCGGCTCTGCATTTGCAGACGGGGAAGGAGGACCTGGGCAAATCGGAAAGAAGCGTAACGCACTTGACGGTCCCCACTCTGTGCTTTGCATGCTGTCATCAATTTATGTCAGTTTAAAGTGTCGTTGGCCCTATTTAATTACATTTCATGCTCCCTTTTATTGGCATGATCCACTTAGAGTGCAGAACAGTGTAAAATCAAGGCCAACAGTTTGTTCAGCCGCTGTTTTTCAAGAACAGGCTGCTCATCAAGTGTTTGTCTTTAAAAATATAAGTATGCTTTAGCGTAGTTGGAATTTTTTATGTCGCGCAACTGTGTAAAACATTACCTATTAAGGGGACCTCATGTAAAGGGTTGGTATGTGGCAGGGAAGCTGGGCTGTCGGCTCTGCAGATTCGCAGTGTATCTGCAGCGCAGGGGCTAGGCGTGGGAGAGGGCTGGGCCACCAGGAGCCCCTCGCATACCTGCCATACCAGCAGAAGTGCACTTTTGGCTGGTAAATTTGTTTCCGTAGAGGGGGAGAGCAGGCTGTACTCCACGGGCTGTAGAGCTGCTGGTAGTGCTCTGCCTGCCGTGGCACCTTCTCTGGACGCGCCACGGTGACCGTCCTGGGAAGCACTTCTTTTACAGGTGTATGTAATAGCAGAGAAAGTTTTTCACTCATACTAATAATCCATTTTTCCACATTATGCTATAAAAATAGCTTTTGGATTAGCCTAGTACATTTGTGGTTTGCTTTTTTGCTGGCAAATTCCGGAAGGGGGATCCCATGGGTTAGTCAGGAGCTACCACTCTGCATTTTGTAGAAGAACACATCTAGCAGTGGAACAGGTCAGTGTCTTTCAACATACACCTTTTTCAGCATTTGTGAGCAGTCCCCTCATAGTTGTTGGTGTAGGCCACTTTGGAGTGAATTTAGGCTGACTGAATTTAGGTGACTTTAGGGATCTTGGAACTGTTAGACGGGTGCAGACCCAAAGGTCGAGAATCTTTCTTTGACATTGAGATCTGTCTGGCACTTCTTCCTGCATTCATAGTAAGAGTAGACTGTGCAGGCTGTTTTTGAGCCACAGATATCCCCGCTGTGATGCTGGCAGCAAAAGCACCGTGGTCTTCCAGTGCTGGTCTGAGCACCGAGTTTATTTGCGGCACAGAGCTCCCAGGGCCTTCCCAGCCCCCTGCACCTCTGCTGCTGCAGTCTCCAGGGTGTACGCCAGGAACAGAATAACTTCGTCATTAACTGTTTTGTCTGCCAATACTTCGTGTGCCCTATTGATCAGTTCTGTGCCTCTCTCTTCTGCCATGTCAGTTGCTTTTCCATGGAGGAAAAAAGGCTCAGTAAAAGGTAAGTAAAGTCTTGTGAAGACCTGGGATGTTGGTATCATAGGATGGATCAGGCCAAGATCTGTAAGGAAGGTGTGGGAGTGAGTTTTCCGTGGCAGTCCTACAGAGTGCTTGGAAGCAAGGAAGGCACGCCAGTGACAGGAAAGCAGCGGAGGGTCTGCCCGGCCCAGCCAGGTCCGGAGCCGGTCGGTGGTGCTGGGGGAGCCGCCAGAGGAGGGGCAGCGCTGCAAGGCTGTAACACATCGTGTAGGGAGAAAGCGGGAGCTCACTCTGGGCTGGATACGCAGCTGGTAACGGTCAGGTTGTCCCGTTAGCACCGAACCTCAGTCCTCTCACACTCAGCAAGTCCGGGAATTGGTAAAAGGGAGAAAGGCAGGAGAGTGAGGAGGGGGCAGAGGTACATCCCAACATAATTAAGAGTCCCAAGCCACTCATTTTATCATCCCATATCTGCCCTATCTTTTATTTGAAACCCCTGTAAAATCTTCCTTAACTTTCAGAGACAGATCTCTTAGCTCAGAGTTAAACCTGATCTCTTGCTGAACCTGCAGTGTGCTTTCCGGCATCTCTGAGTTGCTCGTGGCCTCTGTCAGCCTTCTCACACCTATTCAGAAGAGACGTGGTCAAGCACCCCTGAGACTGTTGAGGAAAAATACGGCAGTTGAATGGGGAGCATGGAAGGGGTTAAAATGAAGCATCTCCCCTCTCCTCAGAGCTCCCTGGATTGCCAAAGGACCAGCTTTTCTGGAAGACAGAGGGAAGGCTGGTGGACATTGTTTGGGACATGAAAGACACATGTAGGATTCAAATTATTACCTCTGTATGTAATATTTTGCGTTTATCACTAGTGTAGTTTGTTCGGTGTGATGTTACCTGTTCATTGAAGACTTACTGAAGGTCTTCAGGCTTTTCCCTCACATAAAAAAATATGTATAACTTGCATATAGTTACAACACACTTCTCACTCTGCTTTTCTTGAATTGCTTAAGGAATGCATGGCATCATCAGGCCTTTTTGACTTTTGACTTGAGGAAGACTAACTCTTTGTTTCTGCTCCTTGCTCTCTGGCTTATCAATTTTTTCTTTTGCACAGCAGCTTTCTCACGCCTTGACTGCTTCTTTTCTTCTGAAAGTCTCGCAGAAAGTTTATGTTTTCACAAGCATGCTTGTGATTGTTGGTCTGACAGGAGTTGGTCTATCGGCACTCCCAAGAGTGCCTTGCACATAGGCTTATGCCATCATGGCTGCTGAGTGCATTCTGTCATTCTGCTTTTTTTCCCTCTGGGAATCTGTGAGCACTTTCAGAATGTTATTTTGAATTGTCTGGCTGGATCTGCTTTGTCTTCCTGATACTTTCTAATTCACTTATTTAGCACTTTATTCATGTTTCCAAAACAAACCCCTGCAGTTGTGCTGTGCCCACGTGCTCCTCCATGAGCCGTGTGCCACAAAGCCACAAAGCCAGAGCGACAATGAGAAGCTGGGGCGCAACAAGAGCAGTTTCAGAAGCTGCAGAAATGAGGCTTGGTTGCAGAAGAGATAGCATCAAAAGCTGGCAAGTTTTTGGTAGTGAGGGAGAAGGAATAATTAGTATGGAGGAGTTTGGAGGAGAAAAATGGAGATTTGGAGCGACATGAGTTTGCAAGGGGTGGCAGAGAATGAAGAATTAACGCAGTTCGAATTTGAAACAGATACGGCAAAGTGCCATACAGAAATGGCACAGAAGAGGAATTATATTTCCAAGGGGTGGACAAATGCTTAACTCAGAAAGGAACCGACAGACACTGGAATGATGAACGTAGTGTATTTTGCAGTCCTGGAGAAATGCGTGTACTGTCTGCAGAATTCAGTTTAAAAATCCTGCTGAGGGCTGTGTGTGTAGCACATGGCTGAGCAGTTCCAGCCCTGCCTGAGCAGCAGATTTGCTTCTCCTGTGCCAGCTGCTGTATAATAGGACTAATTCATTACCCAAGGCCAAGTAATCATTCTCAATAGCAAGATTTAGAGGAGAGTCTAGGAGTTGTCTCATTGCACTGTGAACTGCTGATTATCCCAGTGATAACTGGCACCAAGCAAAGACTGGAATGGAACCTCCTCAGTCTGTTGTGGGATGAAGAATAGAACTTCAGGTATTTCCAAAAAGAAATCATGTTTAAATTATCTATGGGTCCCTTTTGGAAAATTATTTTGAAAGGAAACTGGGTCAGGGAGCTCCTGTGCCCAGCTCCTATCTCAGCTGCATTGTTGCAGGCTTTGTTGGAGTCCCTCACTCCTGCTCCCTCCTCTGCTCTTGGCCGGCACAATTTACCAAGGCTGAATATGGATCCTTGGTGAGGGACAAAGCTTTCCTTCAGTGCCAGCCAGAGGCATGCTCACGGGCATTCAGAGGCACTCAGCTTGGGGATGGGGCCACGGCAACTTTTTCTGATGTGCACCTCGCTGGCTGTGGTGGAAGCGGTGGGGAGGAGAGCTGGTGCAAATCGCTGTTACCAGCATATTGTGATCTCTGCGGCCGGTGCTCTGCTCTGTCCAGTGTGCGCCCGGCAGGGTGCTGCCCGCCTTGTCGCTGTAGGAGAGAACAGGGCGTCTTCCAACATATCTCTGATTAATGAGCCCCTGCTCTGGCATCTTGTCAGCTTTGAGGTGGGACCTGCCACATCTCAGAAGTGGGACTCTCAACTGGAGCAGGACAGGAGGTCTTCTGGCCACGTTGGCGCCCCACGGACAGGGAACCAACAGATAAAAACCACCAGTCCCAAGCAGCAGATGAAAGGGGAAAGAAGCTAAGGGCTGCTGCCCTCATGGTGAATTGGGAAAAGTGAATGTTACAACTCTGGCTGCATTTTTTTTCCTTGAGTAGGTTGGAGGACTTGATCACAGAGGTCCACCCAGTGATGCCCAGCAAGTTCTTTATATCACAGCCTTAGAGGCTTGCACCCATGCACTGCTCCTTCTGTGTGTCCAAGGGAGGACCACTCCAGTCTGATCTGGGGAGTGTAGGGACTGCCACCTCCCCTGTGGCCATGATCCGGTGGCACAGTGCTCCCTAGGCCCCCTTCTCCAGGCCAAGAGCTGCTCCACCTGTGTCCTCTGGGCTGGGGGGCTGCTAGCTTGTAACCACGTGCAGATCATTTCAGGCGCACAGATCACCTCGTTATATCGTTCGCATGGATGTCACTGGGGAAGCGGCTGCCTCTGGGCACCCCTGGGCCATCGGGCTGCTGGTGTGCCTGCAAGTGGGTTGCGCGGAGAGCCAGGCTGGCCCAGGCAGCAGCCGGCCACTGCCACAGCCTCAGCCGCAGAGAGCTCTTCTCAGGCAGGCTCTGCTGCTTCGCCCATTTTCTGTCTCTCAGTTGGCCTCCATGGACTTCACGTGAGGCTCAGTGTCTCTGCCGCCCGTGGGTCTCATCCCTCTGAGCTGACTGTGAACAGGCTCGTTGGGAGTGGCCAGCCGAGTTCCGTGCACTGCAGCAGCTCTTGGACCCTGCCCTTACAGTGACTTCTGTGACACAGGGAACGAAGCTGGCTGCGCTGAAGAGAGTGGCTTTTTGCTGGGCAAGATGTGGATCTCTGGAAATGTTTCTTTTGTGTCTCTAGGATCAGAGACACGCAGGCAGGAGTGCCTGTAGTCCCCGTGCTAGCACTGATTAGTGCTCTGTGTGCGCGTCCCTGACTGATGCAGTGCTGTTAGAGCCACACGCCGAGCCTCCTCCTCCCGTCCCCCTCCTGCCTTCTGGGGCATGGCTGCTCCGGAGCTCCGATGCCACCACCGCGGGGTTGGGGTACGGCCCAGCCCCGGTGCCAGCCCCCAGAGCGAACGAATCTCAACATTCGTTTCTGTAGCACGGAATTCGCTTTCGTTCTCAGTGCTGGGGGATCTAATGTTTGCCTGCGGTTAGAGGGGAAAGAGCTCGAAAGCCCCTTTTCCCCTCCCCATGGGAGGGATGCGTTTTTAGGAGGTTGATTTGCATTGCGGTGCTCAGGATGGGGTGTTTCCTCCTCACCACCAAGTGAGACCCTCACGCAGGCTTCGGCTGCTTTTTTCTCATTTCGGAGGCTCCATGCTTTAATCTCTGTGCACCGTGACACACACCACGTATGGAAGAAACAAAATCAATCCAAGCCATTAGTCCTTTTTTGACAATAACAGTGATGCCGGCTAATAACCTTTGCCTTGCTCTGTGTGATGGAGGCCTTGTGGGTTCTGGCATTGCTTATTGTACCAGTGCAGCTCCCGGCATCTCTTGGTGCCGGCCCACAGTGCGCACTGTACGCACTGGAGAAACGCAGCACTGGTGTCATCAGCACTGTTTGGCTTGAATGCAACAGGGAACTGTCATGGGTGCTTCTTCTGCCAGGTAGGGCACGTAGCAAATGTTTTTAGGTCATGGTTTGTCGTTGGCTCCTTGCTCAGGTGACATGCAGCTTGAAGGGCAAATGTCCTCCAGCTTTTCATGGCTTAAAATGCATTGCAGCTAAAATCCTTAAAAAGTCTTGCTTTTATTTTAACAAATAAGGTTACAGCTTGGACTCTGATAGAGCTTGTACACCTAAGATGTCTTACCGTGCTCCATGGGGAGTGGCAGTTGTCTCTCCGTCATGTAACGTGTTACTGCCTCAGTTGCCTTATCGGAATATTTCCAAGGAGTAGAACTGAATTGCTGATTACAATGTAGGACACAATTTTTCCTCTGGTGTAAGCTTTTTCCTTTATTTATGATGTTGTCTTCCTTGGCAGTTTCCACATTTTATTCTCAAGGTGAGAAATTTATTTATAAATATGTAATCCCCCCTCTTCTTCAGTGTTGGCTCATTTTCTCCTCTGTCTGGTAGGCTTCGGCTCCAGCCGAAGGCACTTGCTTCAGCAGGAGGAGTTAAGTATATCACCCCAGAAAAGAGCAAGCCAGATCTGAAAGCTGTTCTGTAACATTAATTTTGATCTCTGTTTTGAGCCCTGTTTCCTGTCCTAAGACTTTTCTCTTTCAGTGGAGATCATGAAATGTCACATTCATTATTTTTGCTCAGAGCATGCTGAGAAAATGGCTTTCAGCTCCAGAGATTCCCTCTCTGAGGAGCACAGGCTGAGGAACAACAACCACCAGTTGCAACGAGCCAAGTTGCAGTTCTCTATATTTTTAAACGGTATTATTCTGAAGAACAATAATATTAAGTGTGTTGCTGTGGTGTAATAGGGTATGATTAATTAGACAGATTCAATACAATCAAGTGTGCAAGATGACTACTACAGTCTGGCCAAAACCAGGATAACCTCCCAGAATAAACATCCCATAACCTCAAATAAAGCAGGTTTTGTTTTTCTTCACGTAGTGAGATCCTGCGGCTGTGCAGGATTCACCAGGAGATTCCTTCTCTAATCAGACTAACTTTTTCTCCCTTAATCCAGTCAGTTAGAGGAACCTGGGATGGACAGCGCAGATCTGCTGTGGCAGGAGCACCACTGCCCTGCAAACACCCTCTGAAGCGTGGGGGAGACAGACATTTGTCTGTGGGGCTGCACAGGAAGGCAGCACCCGCAGGGATGTCACGGGCACACAGATCTGGTCCCGGGTGGTCTGTAAGCTTTCGCTGTTTCAGCGCAGCGACAGGCACAACAATATTTATGCCAATGTGAAGGATGCTTTGGCTATGACAGGCAGGCCTACGGCAAGGGTGGAGAGCTGGCCTGGTCTGGCCTCCCCTTCAGTCTCCCTCTGCCTCTTCAACCCCGTCTGCGTTCGGCAGCCATCCCGGCATGCCCCTGTTGAACCTCCCGCCACGAAGCCGTCCCACTCTGAGCAGCAGGTGGCTCGCTGTTTGCCCAGGGTGGCTTCTCTGCTGGGTGAGCTCGCCGGGCCGCGGAGCACCAGAGCCTGTTCACAGTGAACATCAAGAGCAGGGATGGGAGCAGGACCCTGCCGGGAGACACCTCAACTCCTGCCCCGGCATTTTACCTTGTGGTTGCAGCAGTCAGGTCTCCGGGGATGCTGGACGTGTCCCTTGCCTCTCTGGGGCTGGGGTGGTGGGGGGTGAAGCAGTTGGAGCACGCAGATCACAAGGTGTTACAGATGGCACCAGAGCCAGACCTCCACCTGGTCACTGACATGCAGGAGTGCTGCTCAAGCAGGTTATCTCCACCAGCTGTGGCACCCAGCCCGTTTGTACAGACCACGCAAGAGACGCTGGTTTCTCCAGAGGGGACTGAGTGTTGGTTTGCGCTTAGCAGAAGCTGCTCAGAGCTCATCAGTGGGAAACGCCAAGCCCCGGGTGTGGTGTGAGCGAGGGCTCCCTCTGGCAGCTGCAGTCCTGCCATGGGGCTGTGCAGGAGGGCTGTGTGCGTCTGATGTCCACTGGCTCGTTAAAAGCTGCGGGGAGAGGAGGCCGTTAACCACCAACCTCCTGAGCAGCTTGAGCGCAGGAAGTGGGAGACGTGGCCTCGGTTCCCTCTTACTCTGGGCAGAGTCAAGCGTGCACTTCTCCGTTCCTTGGGGAGTGTGTTAGCTGCCAGGTTGTGCCATCTGTGTACGACCTCCTGCCCCTGGGAAGGCTGCCCATGGGCAGTCAGCGGGTGGGAGAGCAAGCACGGGATGTCCAGGGGGATGGCAGCTTTCTCATAAGCTTCGAGGATTGCTTCTGCTGTCCAGTGTGGACAGGTGAACAGTCCTGGAGCAGAAACTTCTCAATCCAACATGCAGACAGCAAATAACAAGTTCATCTTTACTGTAGAAAGACAAAACAGTCACTCGGATTCCTTTGTAGCCAACTGAGGAAGAGGGACTTCTAAGGTCAAACTTTCACGATCTTTTTCAGATGGCCAGACTGAAGGAGCTGGGTCCGTGTTTGTCCCTGGCGATCAGAGAGTGCCAGCCTGGCCAGCTCAGCTGTGGGCACCTGCGCTGGGTCAGGTGAAGTCTGCAGCGCTGAAGGATCCACCAGGTCTGCAGTCCCTGCCCTCAAAACAGGCTGTACGGCAGTCTTCTCGAGGAGCTACACTGAAACACAGTTTCCGTGCCTTGCCAGCCTGTTCTCCCCACTGCTAACTCAGAGAGCCGGAGCCTGGGGGTGTTGTTACCAATCTGTAGTTTGAATTCAGCATCTGTTCCGCATCATCCTGCCTCTTTCCTAGGCGTGAGGCCAAGGCTGGTGTTTGGTGTCCGGGAGGAGGCGGGACCTGCCTGCAAACGCAAGGCTGTGCGAGGGCTTCTGGTTCCTTCCTCCGTAAATGAGGCTGTTGCAGCAGAACAGGAAGGTGCAAATACAGTTTTCACAAGGCAGAATGTGGCTCTTGGGTTTGAATTAAAACCATTTTCCTAGAACTAAATGCTTTCTTTTCCAGCCTGTGTCTTTCTGAGCCCAACACAAGTATTGAGGCAGCTGGGTGCAGCCCCAGAGATGTCAAGGAGAGGTTGGCCTGTGGCTTTGCGGGAAGTTTCACGGGGAAGTGGTACAGACAGTGAGGGACCCAGAGCAGGGCAAGCTCCTGACAGGGGTTACCTCTTAGGAGCTTGGTTTTGGGGTATTTGCAAGAGGGTGTTTCCATGACTGCTGGATCAGCTGTATCGACAGTTGTGCTGCAACACTCCTCTGTTTTTTCCTGTTCTCCACAGGGTAGCAGCTTGTTACCATGAAATTTCTGACCTTTATTTTTACATCAAGTCTAGATTAAAAATAGAGTTCTACCTTTTCACCAAAACACATGAATTAAAAGTCCTGTGGCCTTAAAAATCCCATCTAAAGCAGTGGGATATAATTGGCAGACTAATCAGAACTTTCTTGCTTTGCCTAGGAATCTAGGTTTTTTTGCAGTCCTGGGCTTCAGAATACCTCGACTGCAAATGCTATGGTGGTTGACATGCAGAAGTTCGCAGCGGTTCATTCAGAGAGGGTTTATAGTGTAGGAATCATTTCTGTGTGCCTCTGAGGTAATGACACCCGGGTGATTCCAGGTGGGAGCAGCGGCAGCGCCGGGTGCTGGGCAGAGCAGGGTGGTGTACGCGCGGGATGGCGCCGTCGCTGGGCCGGAGGGAAACCGGCAGCTCTGTGCTTCGGAAACCTGCCGATGTTGGAAGCACGTGTGTGCTGCAGCACCTCGGGGCTTTGGCAGAGACCGCTCTGCCCAACCTGCTGCCTGTGAATCCGAGGTCATTGAGCCACAGAATCCTTCGAATCGTACAGCACAGGCTTGGATCTCTGGTCCTGTCAACCTCCCTACGATTTTTACCAGGCCTTTTCAAAAACAGTGACCTTATGTCTCTGTCATTCAAGCACGTTCATTTTTTACTGACATTTTTAAAGGCCTGCTGGATCCGTCCAGAAGCTTGTCTGACTTCGTGATTCAGAGTGGGTTAGAAAAGTCCTCTTGCATTCGGCTTACAGACAGAGATTTGTCTGAATTCAAGGGGAACACGACTGATCTGAGAAGTGATTGATGATTAAAAGCGAACCTAGGCCTTCCACACCCTGCATGTCTGCAGGGAGATATTCCTGGTTTGGCTAGTGTAGTTAAATGACTTGTAGTTCTTCTTAAATATCAGGATCAAGGAGGGGTAAAACCCATGTCACGGGGGGTCTCCAGGGCCTTATTCCCAACTGCTGTCAGTCTAAATTGTTGCTTTTACAGCTGAGTCCATTACCCTCGTAATAAATTTCCCCCCAGATGATGGAAATGAGGTAGAGTTAAGCACTTTCTCAGTAATCACGTAACTCAAGCATCAGAGGCCTGTGGAAGAAAATTATTTGTGATAATATTATTAAAGATTGCATTGTGAATGCCATCACAAAGATGTGACCACCTCAATTCTTCTTAACTTTCAGCTCCAAGTGTTAACCTTTTCTAAGTAGCATTTTCTTATATTAGATTTTGTTTTCTTTTTAATACATGATGTCCTACTTTAATATTTCCGTGTTCATATCAAGTGCATCTATTCCAAGCCACCTCAGGGAATGTCAGCATAGTGTGATCTTCGAAAACAACTGCCCAGGGTATATATGTGTATGTCACACTGTAGTCATAGACTCACTCCTCTGCTCCAAGACAGACTTGATAATACCTACATCATTTCTCATAAACAGTTATCTGGTCTTTTCTTAAGGTCTTTTCCTAAGGCTATACCATGGCTTCAGTATCACCTCCATCTTGAACCTTCCTTCCTGCAATTTAAATCCATTTTTATCCCACCTATGATGGATGGGAAAATAAACCATCCTTTTTCTCATTTCAGCAGCTTGATGACATATCTGAGACACTCGCTTCTCACTCATTCCTGCTCTACGTTGAACAACTTTTCCTCTTTCAGGTCATTTTTTCTAGATCTCTGTTTTTTACTCTCTTCTGGACTAGCGCAGTTTGTTCATGTCTTAAAGAGTGAAGCTCAAAACTTGACACGTGGCTCCAGCTGACGTCTTACCAGGTCCATGTCTCTCAGGCTGCTCTCTTGTTTGCCTTCCCAGTAAGATGTTTGTCTCTAGTGAAGTGTACCACTGCTGACACCTCTGCGGCGCCACTTCCACCTCGGGGCTGGTGTTCAGTCACATGCAGATGATCACATTGGTTCAACAGGTCTATCCATGACAAAATGGTGTAGGCTTTTAATTATATCCTTGTTGTCTGCCCAGGGTCCTTAAAAATTGTCTAAATAATTTATTAAATTATTTTTCTAGGAACCGGAGCTAAACTGGCTGTTCCCCAACTCTGTTTCCTTCTTTTCCTATTTCTCCAAGCTAGACACTGTGTTGTGCCTTTTTCTGTGTTGCCAGAACTCTCCCTCCCTGATTTTCCATGAATTCTCAGAGGTGAGTAGCAATGGATCTGAGATTTATGAGCCAGTTCTTTGAAAGTCTTAGGATGAATTAATCAATCTCAGTGTTCTCCAACTTATTCCTTCCCTATTGCAGGCTGAGATCTTAACCCTTTGTTGCTAGTATTAACTGTGACAGCCACTTGATCACGGGTGACTTTTTTTATTAACAGATGACTTTTCGTTGAAAATACATGATCATCCATGAGTAGCTCTCCTCTGCAGAGCCGCAACGAGTTCCTTTACTTCGTCTTCCTCTTAATACTACTGCATTTATAGAACATTTCCTGTTACTGTTAATGTTTTTCTGCTGATTTTATCTACAATTCTGTACTTGTCATAAGAGTAACTGGCAGCTTATTTTTCATTTAAAAGCAATCTAAAAGGTTCCTCTCCTTACACACATAGCAACAGGCACAAAGGGTTCCCAGCCCCAATGACTTGTGATATTTTCATGTTATAATTATTAAAATTCACCGTAGCAGTAAGAGGTAATTACATCCAGTGGACATAAGAGGAATATGTATATTGAAATGCTGAATTTCATAAACAAGATTAACTGGCTGGATGTAGGACAACCAAGCAGATAGATTTTTCTGTGTCTACTTTGAGAGACAGCATGGCTTGGTGAGTCTTGAGTAAGCAGAAGGTCCCAGAGTCTGGACCATGTTGGAAATGCATCCTCATTGCAGATAGTCCCAGGGATTAGGGGGGCAGCCTTCCTCCAAATCAGTACGTTCAGTTATCAGCTCTGTGATGAGCTTTATCTATAATGGCAATTAAGTCACACAGGCTTGGTGCCTCTGGCTCCCTTTGTATAGCTGCAGGAACTCGAAGCCAAAGTTACATTTAAACTCTGTTGTTGTGGTAATAGGCAATTTCTGTTCTTGCTCGTTCTGTAGGTAGCATGCTCAGGCTGAAGCTTACTTCTCTTGGAACAGCAAAAGTTGTGAATTGCACAGAAATAATGATATTTGGGGGTGAGTTCAGTGCTGAATTCTGTACTTCTGTGTCTTATCCCATGTCAAAGGGTAATAGTGTAGTCACGTATTTCGTCAGTGGTGCACGTCACCGACTAGCAGTTCACCAACGGAATAGCTGGGCTTGAGAAATGTGATGAGCTCTAGTGATGTGTCAACATTGCAGTTTATAACCTGGCCTGCTGTTCCCAGGGCCCATGGAAGTCCTGCCAGGAGCAACCACCACCTCCTAGCAAAACTTCTAACTTTCCTACCCATATTGCCCAAGTACTGGTTGACCATTGGCATAATCATACTTTAACATTGGCCTTTTTTCCAAGAACTTCCTCCATCCTTTTTGCTGCATAAACAAATCTGACGTGAAGCAAAATGCATTCTCAGACATCCAACTGGGGGCTTGAAGTCTGCTAAAGTCTGAAGAGAATGGGGGGTCTAGAAGAGAAAAGTGGCAGTTTTTAAATGGGCAGTTTATTAATTTCTTCTAAACCAGTGTCAGTGGGACAGGGGAATGACCGGGCAAAGAGCGCGGGGAGGTGACTCAGTGACACTCGCTGTGTTCTTCTGAGGGTGCTCATTTACCGGGTGGGGCAAATTAAAATGCATCAATAACTGTTCTCAGGGATTTCCCTCCCACTGGCTGTTTTTTGGGCTCCTTTCTTGTACTTGCATTTTTTGCAAGCTGAACCTTGTCTTGATATTTCCTGTCTGTGTTTCTGCCGGCTCCACTTTGCTGCGTGTGTCTGTCCCAGCTGCAGCAGCTCACCTCCGACCGATGAGTCTCTCTGTCCTGGACCTGCTCAGCTGTGCTGTTTCCCAGCACTTTTCTTGAGGTCTGCCTTTGTCATCCCTTTCCTCTGCAGTCCTCCCCACCATCTGCAGTGTGCTGGCTTAGATGTTATTCTTGTATATGGGCCGTCGCAGGGCTAAATGAATTTCACTGCACAAATGTGGTGACCTGGATATTCTTCTTCTCAGATGAAATGCTTGTATGGTGGAGTTTCATTAAAAAGAGGTAAACTGGGCAAACGAGAGCTGAGCTTCCTTTAGTGTGCAGAGGGTAGGGAGCAGTAGCTGCGAGGACAAGAAACTGAGGTTTTTCAAATGCTCAAAGGTATGCTGCTAATTAGAAAGTAAACACAAACAGACCTTTTCATGTCAGTGGTGGTATGTCAGAGATAAGAGGCATCCACCTTACCAAGGACTGTCCGGTCTGTTGAAATGATGGCTCACTTTACACTCCTGGGTGGGTGGCATGTGGGAGAGAGACATGGGTGTCCTCTGTGGGTGTCCTCCTCCAAATCAGAAAGGCCACAAGAAAGAGCGAAGCCCTTGTGCAGGAGTGCCAGAGAGGGGACAGCACCTACAGGGAGCACTTGGTGCTGCCAGGATCGGTGCGAACCAGCTCGGTCCTTCCTGGGAACAGTAGGAGCTGCAGCGGGGAGAGGGGAGCACACAGCTCTTGCACAGCATGGAGATCTGCTGCTCTGCCCACCAAGGGTCATCTTCAGAAGCAGGTGATGGTGCTGCATTACCTGTATGTTGCATTTGCACTTTTTTCCATTCCTGTAATGGGAAGAAGCTTGTAAATGAATATAGCATGCTCTGGTGCCAGCAGGCAACTCTGCCACGCTCGTCCAGACCTTCCTGTGGGAGGGGGTCAAGGCAGCCAGGCAGAGGTCCTTGTGGTCGTGCTCAGCATGTCCTGCTCCATCAACCTCCAGAGTCATTGAGCCTGTTGACTTGTTAAGTGAGAAGGAGGATTTTGCTTTAATGACATCTCAGTCCTCTGTCGGGGTACAAAGGCAGTCCCACACTTGGCATTTTTAGAGAAGGGACCCCTGGAAAAATGCTACAAATGCAGCAAGCGCTCGTGTCAGCAGAGCTGTCCCTGCAGGACACGCCAGCTGAGCCCAGCAAGAGACCTGTGTCCCAGCCACAAGGGGGAAGCAGGTATTTTGCACCGCACCGTAGAGCCCCAGAGCCCCCGGTCCTCCTTGCCCCCCCAGCAGGGATGGGGACGTGGCCTCCCGCTTCCCATCACACCAGCCCCACTCCTGCACCAGCACCCACCCATGCTCCGGCAGTGGCTGCCTGTCCGTCTGTCTGGCTGCAGCAGCGGGCAGGGGTCCAGGGCAAGCCACAGCTCTGGCCGGGGGCTCCGGCAGCCTCACTCGGCCTTGCCAAGCTGTGGGAATGGCCTTCTTCCCGTGCTTTTTTTTCATTTGCTCATTTATTGAGAATTGTAGCAGCAGCAAAAATAAAAACTAAATATCGTGTGTCTGTCTGAGTGTGCTTTATTGCAGAGTTACAGGCAACAACAGTTACATTCCCCACGCCTGAGAGAGATTACGAGGGAGGGCGCAGGAATGTGCATCTGGCAGCACTTCGTATCTTGGCCATTTCATTGTTTTCTCTGCATCTGAGGTTCCCGAAATTTTGGTCATGGAGGGCCATTTAATCCAGGGAATATCAGGTCAGGGCTGCATAACAGATTTCCTCTGCAGGGAAACACCATTCAAGAAGACTTGAGGACGATCGTAAATAAAAAGTCCCCATCCAGGCTGCCTGCAAAAGTAGCTACGGGCTTTATTAGAGGATCCTGACCTACCACAGCAACAGGGAAGCAAATTTCATTTTAAACTGCAGGAAAATGTAGCTGTAATATGCCAAAACATTAATAGCTTTGCTTAAGGCCTGGGGCCAGAAAAAGAGTCTGATTTAACTATTCCAATTTTATTTTAATTGCATAGATTTTGAGATCACATTTATAATAAAAATGTATCGTTAGAAAAGCAGATCATTAACGTAAGGTTCTCAGGGACCTGGTCCCAACATTCTTCCTAAAAGAGCGAAGATATTTAAAGTCTTTAAAAAAGTAATTAAAGATAAATACAACTAACCCAGATTATTCTTTGGACAATCTCAGAATATCCTTTCATTAACTTCTCTTGAGAAGGAGAATACACCAGCTCTGGAGGTCTGACCAGAAACTCTTCTATGATGCTTTTACTTGCTTTTCTAACTTACACATACGTTACTCACTTGCTCCAAAATGTTTTTGTAAATAGCCATTTTTGGCAGATAACTGCAGCAGAGCTGGAGGTTGCTGTGCCTTAGCTTTGCTGTGCACACTTAGTGTGTGCATGTGGGACAGAGTCTATCTAATTTAAGGGAGAATCCCTTATTTCCTAAAAGAACAGACACTAATTATTAGTTGTTATGAAGTGATTTTATTGTGCCTGGGAGACTGCAGAACACAGCAGTGGAATCGTGCTTGTTGAAAAAAACGTAGTGGTGTGTAAGAAATGAAGCAAGTAAAGGTATGCTGTGGCACAGCCCCCTTGTAGGTGGTGTATGTTTGTGAAGGTACATTGTACCCTTGAGAGAAAAATTTTCTTTCACAGTGATTTTTCATAATAATTTTTCAAATAATTTTTCATTATTTTATTTTTACTTCTTCTTTTTGCGCCTTGTGCATTGCCGGAGTGGAAAAGTGTCCCAGTTCTGTTGTAAACCACAAAAGCAAGTGAGTCTGTTGTTAATCATAGAATCATAGAATCATTGAATGGTTTAGGTTGGAAGGGACCTTAAAGATCATCTAGTTCTAATGACCTGTCATGGGCAAGGACGCCTCCTACTAGACCAGATTGCTCAAAGCCCCATCCAACCTGGCCTTGAACACTTCCAGGGATGAGGCCTCCACAGCTTCTCTGGGCAACACATTCCAGTGTCTCACCACCCTCAGAGTGAAAAATTTCTTCCTGAGATCTAATCTACCCTCTTCCGTTTGAAGCCATTACCCCTCGTCCTATCACTACATGCCCTTGTAAAAAGTCCCTCCCCAGCTTTCCTGTAGCCCCTTTCAGATACTGGAAGGCTGCTCTAAGGTCTCCCTGGAGCCTTCTCTTCTCCAAGCTGAACAACCCCAACTCTCTCAGCCTGTCCTCATAGCACAGGGGCTCTAACCCTCTGATCATCTTCATGGCCTCCTCTGGACCTCCTCCAACAGGTCCATGTCCTCCTTATGTTGGAGGCTCCAGAGCTGGATGCAGCGCTGGAGGGGGGGTCTCATGAGAGTGGAGTAGAGGGCAAGAATCACCTCCCTCGACCTGCTGGCCACACTGCTTTTGATGCAGCCCAGGATGCAGTTGGCTGTAAGTGCACGTTGCCGGCTCATGTTGAGCTTCTCATCCAATAATAGCTCCTGCGATGGCACCACGGTCACGTTGTCCCTGGCTGAAATGCTGGACACCTGCAGTCTGACTTGGAGCAGGAGTATTTTCCTGCTGGGTGCAGTTCTTTTACTGTGTCACTGCCGTGGCTGGTGCCGGGGTTTGTTGACCTGGCTGCCATGCTCTGGGTTAGGCCATGCTGCTGGAAGAGAGGATGATTGTAATTCCTGGGAGCAGTGAAGCACACTCAAGGAAGAGGGGCTGCCAGGCTGCCTGGTGCAGCAGGGCTCACAGAGGGGTCAAGCAAATGGCTGGGAGCCCACTGGGTGTGGAGGGCCCCCTGCCCACACCTCTGGGAGGGATTTTGTTCGAGGGACGAGGAGGGCGATGCAAAGTGTGGGGCACAAGATCAAGAGTGAACCTGAAAGAGCCACACAGCGGGCAAGGCACAGGTTTCTTTACCACCTCTTCTTATTTCTGCTAGGTTTCTGTCGAAGTTTTTTGCTATTTAAGCAGTTACTTCTTCGCATTTGTCTTCAGATAAAACCCCGTGGCATTGTTTGGGGACGGTCATGGCAGAAGAGGGTATGGCACATCCCCACAAAGACAAGAGTGGCTTGGGGTTCCCTTCCACTTCTTCGTGCGTGCATTTTGCAGCTTACTGCAATGTCTTATGAAATACCCAACTGTGACACTCCACCTAATCCCACAAAGCCGTCAGTGCTTCTTGGTCCTGTCCAGAGAGAGGGGACGTGTTCCCGTGGACAGGTGAGCATGGGCAGGCTTGGGGCTTGGTCCCAGGCTGGTAGGAGTGTGTTGTGTCAGTGTGTATAGCAGAGAGCGCCTGGCCAGGCTAAGCTTTCCTGCAGCGTACGGGCTGGAGGCTGGCACTATTCCCAGATGTTTCATTTCTCCAAAACCAGCTGCACTCACAGGGCCCTAGAAGCGTGGAAGACAGCTGTGCTGCCCAGCTCTTTGCCTGCCCTCAAGCCTGCTGTGGGTGACTCCTCTGCCGCCCTTTTTCATGCAGCGGCTGAGAGAGAGGGGTCAGACCCCGGATTTAGGTGCCTGTGGGAAGTTTCTTTTTTTAACTGCTTCCAGTCACCTTTCCAGTGCAGAGCACCTGGAGCAAGCAGCGTGCCCCCAGCCCCCTGGCTGCCTCTTGGGCCTTTGACCGTCTTGCTGGTGTGCCGCGCTCTGCAGTCACTCAGAAGGGGACCTGTCCCCGCAGTGTGTCATTCCAAACTGGAGACAAGCAGTAATGCTGCAGCTGGCCTGACTTGGCCTTGTGACTCTTCGGGCATATGGGGGTGACTCCTACAGTACAAGGTTTGCTCGACAATAGCCCTGTTGTCCCGGGCTGCCCAGGACAACGAAGCCCTTCAGAGTGCCTGGCCCTGGTGCTCTGCCTTGTACCAGATGCTGGTGTCAGAGACGGACCGGCACATCCCTCCTGAGCTGGGTGAGGGGACGAGGGCTCCTGCCTCCTGGGCTGCCCTGGCACAGGGCGCGTCCAGCCCAGAGCTCTCGGAGTGCTCACGCTGCCTCATCCACAGGTTTTTACCTTCTCCTGCTCATTCCCACTCTGCCAAGCCATGGTGTAATAACTCTTGCCTGGGGAACCCTTAGGATCCAGGAGAGCCAGCTCATGGCAGCCTGTGGCAGAGCTCCAGGTCTCAATTCCTATTGAGGGGATGGGGCTGTGACCCAAGTAGCTCATGTAAAACTTTATCATATCACAGAATCATAGAATCATAGAATCATTTTGGTTGGAAGAGACCTTTAAGATCATCAACCATTAACCCAGCACTGCCAAGTTACCACTAAACCATGTCCCTCAGCACCACGTCTACGCATCTTTTAAATACCTCCAGGGATGGCGACTCAGCGACTTCCCTGGCCAGCTTGTTCCAATGCTTGACAACCCTTTTGGTGAAGGAATTTTTCCTAATATCCAATCTAAACCTCCCCTGGCACAACTTGAGGCTGTTTCCTGGGAGAAGAGATCAACCCCACCTCACTACAACCTCCTCTCAGGTAGTTGTAGAGAGCGGTAAGGTCTCCTCTCAGCTGCCTTTTCTCCATGGTGAACAACCCCAGTTCCCTTGGCTGCCCCTCATAGGACTTGTGCTCCAGACCCCTCACCAGCTTCCTTGCCCTTCTGTAGACACGCTCCAGCACCTCAACGTCCCTCCTGTAGTGAGAGGCCCAAACCTGAACACAGTACTCGAGGTGCGGCCTCACCAGTGCACAGAGGTACGGTTGCTTTCCTAGTCCTAGTGAGCTGAGTGTACGCGGCAGCGTGCAGACCTTGGGCATAGAAATATGAAACTGTGCTACCATCAGTTCTGGATCTCTTGAGAAATCACGTTTGTCCCAGTTCACCACATCCTGTTATCTTGAGACATCATGGTAGGAAGAGACCATGGCTTCGTTTCCTAATAACAGAAAGGTAGCAGGGCAGAGCACTCAGTGCGCTGCTTGTTGGTGACCCATGCTGGCTGTAAACCATCAGATGAACCATTCCCAGACCTCCACAGCCCATATGTGAAGGTGGCAGATGTTAATTCTGAATAGCAAGAAACGATGGTGCTGAAAGGAAAACAAGAGGAATGGGAGAGTGCTAACTACTTTATTTCTGTTTGGGATGAAGAAAAAGGACTACAGATATTTCAGAGAAACTCCTTGACTGCTACAGGAAAATGGACTGCTGGGAGGGATTGCTCCATGTTTGAGGGAGGCAGTAGGACACAGCCATGCTTGGGAATGGATGAGAGATACCAGCCTGGTCCTTCCTGGCATTCTTGCACTTGCATTTGAACTTCTGTATGGTACATATGCTGACTTCCCATGAGGGTCTCCAAGGCCACATGTTGATGCTGAGATCTGCCTCTTTTCAGTACGCTGCACCTTAGAGTTTAGGCAGAGGTAGTGCGTGAAGGTTTTTCTTAAACTGGTGCTGCAGAGCTAAGCTTCTGCACAAAGGCATGAACACAGACATATGCTGCAATGCTCCCCCATTCCCCCAGAGGTATAAACAGGAGATAGGCACACCATTGCTTAGCTTTGTTTTGGACTGAGATTATTCCTCCTCAGCTAACTGTCCTCCATATCAGCACCTGGAAAGATGAATACCAAAGGCAGGGAAGTGCATGTGTACCATGTTATGGGCTGCTGAATTGGGTAGCCCACTAGAGGCAAGGCTGCCACAGCTCCATATCCCCAGGTCCAGACAGCAGTGAGGCTAAGCACGTATTCCCAGTAGGCATACAACATAAACTCACACTCATGGTTCTTCTATATGTACACACATGGCCAGTTGCACAGATCAACACAGACAGAAACACTCGGCACTCTCACAAAGGCACCAACAGTCTCATCCTGTTCCCCTTTCTGGCTGAAAAAGAATAAAGGTCTGTTAGTGGGATATGCATACATATATGCAATGTGGAGCCCTCCAGTAACTGGCCTGAGACAGTCTTTCCAGGAGCTGGCCCTGGATCCCAGTCTTCTCAGTTGCTGCATCTGGTCATCCACCTCCTAAGACCACAAACCTCCTTGCACGTACCAGCACATGCACAGACATATACTGAAGATCTCCTTCCAGTAACTGGACATAGCTACCACATCTACCTGGCAGCTACCTGGATCCTTTCACCTGACACACACAGACATCCATAAGCAATTAGGTCTCAGCCAACAACCAGAACTTATGGTCCCTACAGTAGTTGGTTTGGATCTCCTGGTCCCTCCAGTAGCAGCTCAAAGACCCTCTGGTCTCTCCAGTATCTGGCCAAGACTTACAGCTGTTTCGATACCTGGCTAGTCCAGCTTGATGTGCACCCACATGATACATCAGTACTCCAATGTCTCCAGTTGCTGGCACTGCAGACACATGGGCCCCTATGACTTGGGGTCCCCACTTCAGTTGCTGGCACTATGCACATGCATACTGAATGGAGAGACCCTTACCCAGGAAAATAGTTAGAAATGGATTTTAGTAAGAAGACAGGATGGACTGCAGTGATCAGACTCAGGGCATGGACAGACAAATGTGATGACCAGCTGCCCATTTATGCGTGACTAGCTCCTTTCATCTCCTTACCCCTCTGTTTTCCCACACTGGTTTTCTCCCTTCCCCCACCTTTGTTTCTTCCCCTAACCACCCCTTGTCTTGTATAATCCCAAGATGCTCTTTGCCTGCATCCCATAATGAGTCCCGTACCCCTAGAGGCAGTATCGGCCTGTAGGATGACCTAGAGAGCCTTTCCCTTGACTCATTGTGATAGTTTTCACCACAGACAATGGAGCTGATTGCTGTCATGCACAGGGGAGGCTCCAGGCAGGGTGCTGTGCTTGTGGGGTTAGGTTATCCCCACCCACCACTGTCCCGCTGTGTTGCTGTTACTGTTCCTCTGTGCTCCACTGTGCGTGGAGCTGAGCCCTTCATCACAGCAATCTGCCCGGTTGAGCCCTTCTTGGCCACCCCAGGCCATGCCGGAGAAGCCCCACCTGGCAGTGGCAGCTCCTTGCTGCTGCCCAGTGTGACTGCCCACAGCTTCCTTCCCATCCAGTCTCACTCTGGCTGTCACATTTCCACACGAAGCTCAGCTGGATAACACTAGCTGGGAGGAGCTGCTCAAAGGGAATGGGACAGATTTGTCCATTAAATGAGTTTTTGCCCATTAGCACAGAAAGGAAAAATAACCGCGTATTTTCCTAGGGGGTGATTCTTGAGCTCCCTGTGGGTATATATGCGTTATCCTTGCACGGAAACACATGTGCGTGTAGCCATGGTCACCATGTTCTAGACAAGCTTTCTTACTCAGAGCAGACAACACTCCCATCTGGTTGCTCATAGTTTCTGGCTCCTGCTGTGAGGGTGGTACATCGCTTCTCCTTTCTTGGTTGCTAATTTGGTGCCAGGACTCTACGCCCTTGTCAGATAGTGCTAAATGCTGTCACAGGCTAGCAGTTGCAGAGGCTGCGAGCACACTGAGAAGGGACTATAGGAAAGTGAGGAACTCGCTTGGGAGCGTGCCGACAGCTCAGGCAGAGCGAGAAGCGAGCAAGGCAGCAGCCGGGCTGTCCTCCTCTGCAGACCGCGCTTACCCTCCTGCCGCACCTGCAGCTCCCAGAATCAGGAGCCATCACAGGCTTTTTATTCTCTTTCTTGCTAAGCACCCTCCCCAAACCAGGGCCCCACTCCCATGCTCTTTCCCCACACGGAATCCCCCCTTCACCCCATCTTTCTTACCCTTCCTACTACTTGCAGCTGCCTAGCTTCCCTCTCCTCAGCCAAAAAAGTCTACAGGCATCGTCAAGCACCTCCCTTGGGAGCCTCCCAAGCACTCCCGCCTTTGCCAGGGAGTGAGCATCGTCTGTGGCAGGATCTGGACCAGACCTGGTGCCATGTCTCCCGTGAGACCCACCACAGGGGACAGGCTCAGCTGCAGCTCAGTGCTGCGGCTTCGTGCACCAGGCACACCTTGAGAAGGAAGGGAGAGGACTGAGCTGCACTGGAGTTACTCGGATTTTTCACCTCGGGCTCAACAACCCCTCTTTTGAAGAGGTCTGGGCAGGATTGATGGATCAGAGTCTTTCTCTTCCCACCTATTTTGGTCTCTCACACAGCACTAAGTCTGTCTCCCTGGGTGATGTATCCTTCAGAAAGTTTGTTTTTCTCTAGTTTAGGGTACTGGCAGAGAAGAGCGTACCAGTCCCAGAAGGTTAATTCTCTGCAAACATGGTGCTATTCCTGGATATTACCTTAAAGCAAAGTCCTGCACACATGCCTGCACCGCAGCCAGGGCCCTGGGCGGAGAGGAGGGAGGATTTTGGTAGCTGTGGCTCTGGCTGGGGGAGCAAGCCCTCCGGGGGGAAGGCCGAGCTGGGTGGGAAGCACGCGCGCTGCATTTCAGAGCCAAAGGGCAAGTAGAGGGGTGTGGAGCGGCAGGAGAGCTGGCCCCAGAGCAGAGCCGTGCACATGGGCTGCCTAGTCCTCTGCCTGGTCACAGCTACCGCGGGTCGGCAGGAGGATGGCAGAGATGGCATCCAAGGAAACAGCAGCTGCACAGATGTGCTGTAGTTATTCAGGAGGAAGAAATGGTGAAGACATCTTTGGCATGGCACAGAGTCTCTTATTAGGGCAGGGGAAAATGAGAGCTGTGCTGCTAGAGTGGCATGTGGGGTACATGCTGGGCATAGCTCAGCCCACGGCGCCAGCCTGGCAGTGCTGAGGGGCCCCAATGCTTGGCAGAGGCAAAGGACCAGCCTCTCTTGTAGGAGGAGGGCTGGTAGTACCGAAGGTGGCCAGGGAGGAGGCACGGTGCCCGACGAAGAGGAATGCCATGGCCATGGGGGCTGGAGGGGCAGTGGCATTGGCAGTGCCTTGCTGTGTTTTTGCTGCAGAGGCGGTGCCCACAGGGCCACCCAGGGAGGGTGGCTTGTCCCCAGCAGCCATGTGCCACCAGATTCAGCCAAACGGGAGCTGTGCTGGTTGCTGTGACAACCGGGACAGGTCATATGACCCGTTCCACTTTCTAAATATAAATGTTTCACACAGTGTATGTGATGCCATGGAAACCAAATGTTGAGCAAGAAAGATTGCATAAAAATGAACAAAATACAGAATGACTCAAAGTACTAGAGAGAGGGAGGCTGTGGGTGATGCTGGGGGGGTTCGGAGCTGCCCCGGGCATTCCCCTTGGCCGGGGCACACATTGGTGCAGGCATGTCCGTGCCCAGCCTGGGGAGGGTCTGCGGGATGCTTCTCAATGCTGGGATCTTCATGACAAACTTGGGATGGACACGAGTGTTGGTGTAGGCGTCTCTGCCGCCAAGGGTCTTCTCTGGCTATCGAATCCAGTTTGCAGCACCAGCCGTGTTCAAACACAGGCCCCGGTTCTTTGGCTGCACCACGTCTGCTTCATACCCCTGGGTTGACATACACCTTTGCCAAGTTCAGTATTTATGAAAACTGCAGTTAGACAGAAACATAAGCTCAGTAATGTCAGTACAGGGCAAGCGTTTCCCCACAGGACAGTGGGCTGTTCTGCTGCCGGTCCATGTTGTGGCAGTTTTTCCCTGCTGTGTCCTTGCATTGCTTCCTGCAGGGAGTTTCCCTGCACGTTGGGTCCAGTTCTCTGTCCCCGGTAATCCTCCAGCACTGGGCAGGACACTGCAGAGGAGCTGCTTAGCCGGACTCTGCTGCCTTTCTTTATGCTGTTGGATCTCAGCAGAAGCGCAGTGTGACTCTGAGCAAGTGGCAACAGCAGGTAATGACACTTTAATTTAAACCTGTCCCACAGCTACACGCATCCTCTTCATTTGCTCACAAGGCTGGATGCTTTGTTGAAATAGGATCGTAAAATCATAGAAGAATTTAAATTGGAAGGGACTTTTGGAGGTCTCTGGTCCAACCATCTGTTCAGAGATCGATCAGGGTACTCATGGCCTGCATTTGTGGTTTTGAGATTGTTTTGCTTTACCTAGGATGTGTGTTTGGGGAGCCCCTGGGCTGCACCCTGCTGGAGTGCAATGCGAGCTAACGCATCTTCAGGGACCTCAGGCTTTTAAGTGCACAGATGTTTCCTCCCCAGGATCCCTCTTTGAAGGGGAATAGGGATTTCCTGCAGTTTAAAAATGGGAAGTGATTTTCCTCTATTGAGCAAGGCTGAACTTGTCTCACGGGGTCAGTCAGCATGGGATGGACTGGTGTGTGCAGGCCCTTCACTCCCTGGTGTGTCACTTTGCTGCATAAAACCCCCCTGGCTTTCGTTCTTTCCGCTGTCAGGAGGGAGTCACATTGCCAGGTGTCTGTTAACAGGATGATTTCTTATGCTGGCCTTTGCCAGCTCTCTGGCACGTGGTTTGGTGCTGAGGAGCTCCAGTGCCCTCTCTGCTTTGAGGCGCCTTTTGCATTTGCTGCTCGTTTCTGGTTCCTTTCTGTTGTGCATACATCAGGAGAATCTTGTCCCTGTGTGCAAATGAAAACCATCGCTCATCACGGAGAATGAGACCTGTTGGGTGGCTGGCTCTTGTCTACCCCTGCACATACCCTTGCTATATGGACTCCCCGTCCTAGGAAATCTCACAGAAGGGAAGTGCTTGTTTTCTTGGTTTTGGATGTTTTGAGAGATACTTTGGTCCCTTTCCTAGGCAGCACAGGTGCAGGCAGATTTCACTGGGGTCACACGTTCTCTGCTCTGCTCGCATAGTTCAGGTTTCCTGTTTCCTCAACAGTGTGTTGCAGACATCCTTTTCAGGTCCAGATCTGCCTGTCCACCACCATGCGGTCACTGGTGACACTCCCAGAAGTGACAGGGAGGGGAGTGGTGTGTTCCTCTCAGCTCAAAGGCACTGCGGGAGCTGCAAGATCTGGAAGGCAGAAGCCCACTCAGCCCGAGCTTCTGCAGTGCCAGGTCAGGGGCTTCAGGGTCCCATCTTTTTCTCTGACTGGAATAGAGCAGATCTTCTGGAAAGAGACACTTAATCTCGATGGAGGAACTACAAGTGCACAGCCCCCTGGTAAGCCGTTCCAGTCGATCCTTATCGTCACGATTGGCAGATTCTCTTCAATCTGAGCCTGTCTAGTTTCAGCTTCCAGCCACTGTCTGCTGTTCTGTTTTTGCTGGTCCGTAATGCTCTCTGCTGACACCGAAACCTCCTCTCCACATAGACAGCCGTCTGTTGTGATTTACTGTTCTCATAAACTATCTTGGCAATACTTCTCCTAAAAATAGGAACAAGAGATCTGAGGAAGAGGTGTGCAAGCAGAAGTGCTTCACTTTCCTTGTGCGCCGTGGCGGGCACAGGGTGTGTGTCCTGATAAGAGCTGGGTTTGGGGAGCGCTTTGAAGCCGGTCTGTGCCAGCGGTGGCGCTGGGCTCTTGAACACCATCTGCAGGTTGCTTCCTCTCTCCGTGCTGTGTCCCGGCCCTGTCTCTGTCATGTCTCGGCAGCACGATTGCCTGCCATTACATGCCAGGTTAGCCCGAACTTCTCCCATATGAGTGTGCAAACACGGTTCCAGTTTAACTGTGCTGCTGCCAGCAGGGACTGCAGAGGGCCTGGCTAGGACAGGGTTGTGTCTGCCGAGAAAAACGGAGCAAGAAAGTCTCTCCTGTTACTCAGATCTCCTGTTTTGGCAGAGAAGGGACAATATGCTGCCACCATGGCCTCTGTGGCATGCTCATTTCTGAAAGGATGCGCTGCTGAGTGTGCCAAAACTATGAGGTGCTTAATCTGTGATGCATTAGAGAGCCCAACCTCATATGCTACTGCCCCACACCATCTATCCCAGAGCCTCCTGGTATCTTTGCTTCGTAAGTGTGGGGTGGTGAGGAGTAGAGGATGAAACCAAGTTTCATTTCTTTTGTGATTCCTCCCCTATGCCTTTTTCAGTTCCTCTTTCCCCCATAGAGTATCATTTTAGAACAGAGCTGCTATAGGAGTGGGAGTTCAAGTGTGTGTGGGAAGGGATTGCACTGGGACCAGTTAGGGGCTCTAACACAGAAGTGGTCGCAGCATCCAGAGGATCTTCCTCTGCAGTCCGCAAAGGGGGATAACGTCCTGCCCAATAGTGAGCAGATCACGAGTTCAGGATCACGTTTGTCTCCAAAACAAGAGATCCACACATCCATACTCCACTGTCATGGTTTCAGCTGGGATGGAGTTAACTTTCTTGCTAGCAGCTGGTGTAGTGCTGTATTTTGGGTTTGGGATGGGAATAGTGTGATAGCGCACTGGTGTTTTTGATTGTTGCTAGGCCCTCAAGGCCTTTTCTGCTCCTCACACTGCCCTGCCAGCGAGCAGGCTGGGGGGGCACAAGAAGTTGGGAGGAGACACAGCCAGGACAGCTGACCCCAACTGACCAAAGGGATATTCCATACCATGTGACATCATGCTCGGCATATAAAGCTGGGGGAAGAAGAAGGAAGCAGGGGGACACATTCTGAGTGGTGTCGTTTGTCTTCCCAAGTAACTGTTATGCATGATGGAGACCTGCTTTCCTGAGGATGGCTGAACACCCACCTGCCGATGGGGAGCAGGTATTGCATTCCTTGTTTTGCTTCACTCATGTGTGCAGCTTTTGTTTTACCTCTTAAACTGTCTTTATCTCAACCCATGAGTTTTTCCTCCCTTTTACCCTTCTGATTCTGTCCCCTTTCCACCGGGGGGGCGTGGGCAAGTGGCTGCGTGGTTCTAGCTGCCAGGTGGGGTTAAACCACGACCTTCATGCACATCCAAGCAAACCATTGCCCGATTGTTTACAAGAACTTCCGCATTTGTCAGTGCTGGGGTTTTCCTCATATTCAGTCCTCTTGACCATCATTCATAGTGACTATTGTGCTCGCAACACTTCTTTATTGCAAAATCAGAAGCAAAGGTAGAAATATTAATAACTCAAAAATAGAATTAGTAACTGCAAAACATAATGCTTGTGTGCTTTTTTGAGGTGATATGCATTTTGGCAGGGACTATAGCTAAAACATTGGCTTAACTTTGGTCTTTGTACTATTTCCATGCAACTTTTGCTGGTGTCCTCTGTATAGTGTCCACATCTGTCTCTTGGCAGAGCCTTTGTTTAAGAGTACAACCATGGCACATATCAGCTTTTGCTGCAGTCCATCAAGGAGACTTGAAACAGCACTGAAAATGTGACTCAAAGGATGTTGGGGCAATTGCAGAGCTTCCCTTAAGCAAACCAGCAGCGTCTGTCCTTGCAGGGTACTGATGCTGATCGTGTGAAATGAAGTAATACCATGGGCTCCTAAAGCGAGCTGGACCTAGTCTTGACCTACTTGGCACATGGGATCACTATAGGACCATATTAAGAAAGAGGAATAGCGGGAATGAATAAGACTTCAGTTCCAGAAGGCTAAGAAGGTGTTAAGGACAGAAATGGCGAGCGTGCAGTAAAAATGTATGAAATTCTGTACCTTTGAGATTCTGGAACAGAACCCAGGGTTGGATAATCCCAAATTCCTGTTTATGGGGTGATCATGCACAGCAGAGAGAGCTTGGTGTAACTTATCTTCAAGGCCAGAGATCTGTGCAGTGAATCTAAGGGACTCAACCCGCTGCCAAATTCTTCATGAGCTGGTACATTCCTACACTGCAGAATTTGTTTTCTTCAGTGTGCCTTTGCAAACTATAATGGGGCACCATTAACCCTGTGATGAAGAGAGTTCAGGAGCTGTCCCAGGATTTGTCCCAGCACTCTGTGGAATATGCTGGCATATTGGAATGTGCTGGCAGAGAGACTGGTTTTGTGGTTCAAAAAATAGCTTGGGGTGATCATGCTTTCCCTTTTGATCTGATCTTCTCTGCATATGTTACTTGATCCTGAACCTCTGAATGCCTTTTAGCCCTGGCTGTCTCACCAGACCTACCTGTGTATGCGACAAGGACTGTGCATGGGTAAGGTGCAAGGACAGCCCCTCAGGAGGTAGTCCTGGAGGCAGAACTCAACCAGCCTTCTTCTTAGCTGTTATTGCAGTTAATGGGGTGCCTGCACTGGTCAGACGCACTCTTTCCAAGAGTTCTTTTCCCTTCCCAGTGTTCCATTACATTAGGTGAAACTGTAGAGAGAGGTGCCTGAGAGAGATGTGAGATGGAAACGCTCCCTTGTGTGGCAGGTCACAGGAGCTGCACAGGACCAAAAGGGACTTGCACAAAACAGCTTCTGTTTGTAAGGTCCATGTGATACAGGTACGTGTCAGTGCCATACACCAGTCCACTGGCCTGCATCACCTGCACAAGCAATGCAATGCTTCCAGGGATGTCATGCCTGGGAAGCCTGCAGTGAGCTATTTTCAGGCTTTACAGAGAGTAAAACCAAACAAAAGGATGATGCTGGATATTAGGGCCATACTGCAGGTGTTAGAGCTGTGTGAGTAAGTTTCTGGTGGTGCCAGTACGTGGCTTTAAAGAACTGGAAATAAGTACATCATTGTTGGAGCCATGTTAGAAATGGCAGTGTATATTGAAACAAGGCACTTCCGTAAACACCCATATCATGTTGGAGAAGAACTCAGATAACACAGAGGTAATTTTTCTGTCATATTCATGAGGTTTAATGTTTTCGTTAGTAGGATTTAGAGCTTTCATGGAAAGCTATGTGAAACAGAAAGGTGTTTCAGTGGCCTGTATGGAGGGGGTCCTGCCCCTGTGATCACAGAACAGGCATGGTTGTGCTAGCTTCACTAAGACAAGAATTTCATTTAGTGCATTTCTAGGCAATAGAATAACACTAACAATAATGGGAACATGTGCCTTTGGGCAGGATAATGTGTAAGAGAAGTTTTCATTTTCATTCTAAGCTGAGATCAGCCAGAAAAAAAAAAAAAAAGCAGTAACATAAACTGTGAAAGCTTCTGCTTTCTCACATGTACAGCAGGGTGAGTGGAGCTGTAAATTGATTTGAATAAACCTTAGAGAGCAGAAACACAGAGGATAGGAATAGATGGCAGAGATCCTACTGATTAATTCTGTATACAACCCTGCTAGCCATAAGCTTGCAGAATAGAGTCCCTTTGTAGCTCCTGAGCTGACTTGTTCAATTCATGTTGGGCCAGCTGAGTCTCCCAGTCTGTATTTCTGCTTAAAGAGAGGAGCTAAAATCTGAACCAGCATAGGCTCCATCTGTGCTGCAGCGGTGAGACAGTATTCATCTCACCCTGGCCTTGGGTCCGTGTGGCTGCCTTGCAGCCTGTGACCTGCCTGTGCAAGTGCACTTGATGAGGCACAAACGCAAGATCATTCTTGAGTTCTGTGTCTCTTGAGATACATTGTAATTGTTTTCTGAAACTGGAAAGAAACATAAAAATAAACTTTTGGCTCCAAAATCATTAAATGTCCCTTTTATTCTGGGTTGGAACAGAGTTGGGATTTCACTCAGAGACTGAATGTGTAGGAGAAGGACACACCACAGGTTTATTTCTGATGGTAATGTTCATATGTCTGTCAATGTTTGAACATTATATGCAGCCAGATGCTGAAACTCTGCCTGTCGCCTGGATGTGAATCTAGTGCAGTCACTTCAGACCTGGCCCCCACCATGTTGGAAGGCATCTCCTGGACAGAGATTAGCTTCCATGGGATAAATAATTCCATTTCACACATTTTTGCTTGTTCTTTTGTATTTCTTCCTTTGAAGGCAATGCAAACAAACAAACAAAAGATGACTACATCGCATGCCTGGTTTGCCTTAGGGAATGTGGAAAGGCAAAGTTGAGCTCTCTGGATGTAAGCCAGGAGGAGGCTGTTGGGTTCATAGCTGCAGCCTTGTAGGGCTGCAACTGGCAATCTTTGGCCATGCATCTTACCTCTCTACCTTATTCAGTGTTCCTGGTGGAAGGGACCAGATGGCGTTCATGCCTCCTTTGGGATGAATCCGTCTTTGCCAGTCTCACATCAAGCAGCTGTTGTAAATCCCAAGCTCCCAAGGAATCACCAGTGCTGCTTGGAAGAGGGAAATAGTCCAGGTGTTGCCATGTAGTTCAGACAATTACTTGCACTTCAGCTTCACCTGTTTCTTTTCTTTGCACCCTGAACCGGCATGGAGTCTTGCAACTGAGTTGGTGAAGAGATGTACAGCTGTGGTGGCACTTGAACCCTGACAGCAGTTCTGTGTGTTCCTGAAGAGCATGACGCTCATCTCCTGCTGTTCCTAATAATCTGGATCACTCCTAGTAATCTGGATCCTAGTGACCCTGTATCTGAATCATATGGATCCAGATTACATCTAGATCAGTAATGTATGCATTGCTAATTACATGCATTATCAGCATGCTGATAAATTTACTTCACCACACTACTCCTTTAGGCAACATGGCTCTGCAGTGTTTCTTCTTGAAAATGTCTGAAGGTGATGGTGACCCTGTAAATTAAATTGGGGCAGCACCTCCATGACCAGTGCTTTGACCCACATGAAAGGAAATGTGTGCCATATGCATGCCTTTCTTTCTCAGACACTTGATTATTTTATGTTTTGCATTTTACTGCTTAACGAGAGTAATTTTCTTGGACAGGTCCAGGTGCTCATGGGATATCAAATATAGAGGGGTTTCATTTCTCTCCCAAAGGACGTTCTGTGTAGCCAGTGCTCCAAGGGATGGTTGCTTCATGTTCCGGATGAAACTAGGACAGATGAGGGGAGAAATGGTCTGAAAGTCTGGGTGTATTGCAATCTCTAGAATGCCAAACCACACGGTCCCTTTCCAGATGTGTGTCTGGTTAGACTTTACATTATCTAGATATTGATTTAATAGGTTGTTTGTTTGTTTGTTTTTTCTTTTCTCAGCAGAAACCCAGAAAGGCAAGTCCTCAGACAGGAGAAGATACCTTGAACGGCCATCTTCCGCCCGGCTGGCAGAGCTATTTGTCTCCCCAGGGCCGAAGGTACTATGTGAACACCTTCACGAATGGTAAGTGGGGGTGGGGACTGCAGTAAACGTGTCACCCTAGCAGTACAGATCTGCTGCAGGAAATTGTCTCTCAAGTTGATTTTGATGACAAGGTAGGCCCAGAGTCAAAGGAATTAATATGACCCTGCCACCATATGAAAGAAAATAATTATGAGATTTAATCTTCAATCCTCTGTCATCTTAATTCTGACCATTAGAAGACATCTGAAGCTTTTACAGAAGACAGAAAATGTAAAGTAGAAACACTCCTGCCGTAAATGTTTTACAATATAAAACACTGTTAAGAATGTAATTTTTACCACATTCTTTATTTCCTTTCCCTTTAGCTGGAGATATTTATGCCTATATATGTACATCTATGTAAAGTAGTTTGATAGAATGTCAGGTATCACTAAAGCACCATTAGGGGAAAACAAATAGTTAATTGAAAAGTTGCTCAAGTCAGAGTCAGCTTGCCCATGAAGACAAGGGAAGAAAAACACATGTAATGGAACACCAAAGACAGAATTTTCATTTTATATTTGTGTGGTTTATTCACTGTCATACCAGTAGAGAAGCAGCCTTAACTCACGATCTTATCAGCTGCTCAAGACCTGTCAAACTTGTAGCACCTCCAGGTTACCTAACACTCTGTGTCTACCTGCTTTTCTTGTCATGAGCTCACAACAGCATTGCAAAACAGGTACTTGTGACCAGCAAAACCAGATTTCTTTAGCAGAAAGAATGAGAGAATGACAAGGGAGGAGAGGACAGCAGGAGTTCACCTTGTTCACAACAGAGTCGAAGCCATCAGGAATGACCACTGGCATTCCTCTTTTTGAGTCACTGTGAGTGCAAGGAGAGCCGTGGGCTGTCACAACGCACGTCACGGTCCATTCAGGGACTGTTTTATTTCAGAAGCCTTTGGCCTGGAACTTGGCCAAGTCATTATTTACCTGAGTTTTATGCACTGACATCTCATAGGACCCTCCAGAAGGCACGTTACCATTAAACGCTGCCTTCATTTTAAAGCACAGTCTGCTCTGGCTCATGGGCAGCACCCCCTGCACGGCTGGGGAGATCAGTAGGAGTCAGATGCCCTGTCCCCACTGCAATTCAGTGGTAGGTGAGGGGGTGATTAAGCTCAGTCCCGAGCCATCATGGTGACGGACGCTTAATCAAGCTCAGTTTCTCTCAGCCTGCTCAGTTAGAATATGGTGCTACCTGAAAGTCTTCTAGATGTGTATATACTGCTTTTTGCTAGTTTATCAGTTTGATGATATTGCTTGGGAGTATTTTTGCTCTGGTTGGGCTATATTGCCTGTGCTTCCTCAAAGTGGATTATGTGGCAAAGTGTCACCTGTGGTGTCATCTAGGCCTCAGACAAAGCAGCAGCTGAATGCAACCACCAGGCCTTTCTACTGAAGTGTGTGATGAAGCCTCATCCAGCCCTGGCACGAGCAGCTGCCTGGACACTGTTTTGTTTTAATCTGACTAACTGCCTCTGACCTTTGTCGCTGCAAAACTAGTAGTGCAGGACTATTCACAGGCACATTGTCCAGTCTCAGGTTGGATATGGACTTTCCTCCTTGGCTGTGCTGCAAAGTTGGACCTGCTGAGCCATGCAGTCACCATAAAGTCACGTTTGGTGTGAAAGGCTTGCTGACTAACAGTGGGATTGCACCTTGACACTCAGGAAGTATTCCTTGGCTTTGAGCCATATGGTAAGCCAAAGACAATATGCTATAAAACTGCAATCCCCATCTTTCCTATGGTAGAGCTGCATTGGCGTGAGTCATGTTTATCACAAGTCTCATAGACTGGACGGGTCACTGACTGCACCTGCTGACTTGTCTGAACTGCTTATTTGTCCTGTCATTGCTGCAGCTGCTGCTGGGAGTATCAAGATAAACACTGGCAGTGTTTGTCATGGAGACATGGTGCCAGCATACATCTCTGTCACAGGGTTTCATGGGCCTCCTTCCTGCTTTGCCTCTGTGGCACCATTGTTTCAGCAGCAGGAGCTAGGTCTCTTTTCCATCAAGGTCTTATTTGCGTAGATGTACTCCTAGGTTGCTCTCTCTTTATCATACCTATCACCAGATGATGAAAGTATGCTGGAGTGTTTGAGAGCGATCTTACTGTTTAGTGCACAAACTTGGAGGTCAATGGAAGCTAGCTGGTTGGCCTTCAGTCTGATCCATGTAGTTAAAGGTCTTCTGCTCACCATTGCCCACCAACAGGAGTTGATGCAAAACTCTTGGTTTGTAAGGTCATAACCATTTCTCAGATCTCCAAGGGACCAGTCATATCTTTACTGACATGGATGATCGGAAAGATGTCCTCCACACTCTTCACAAATTCTTCTTTTTTTTTTTCTTTTTCTACCGCGGGGAACTCTGGGTGTTTCACACAGTGACTCACAAAGTGGCTGGCTGACTGCATGTTGACTTGCTGTAAAACTGCTGTAGGGGTGACAGCCATTGCTAGAATGTACATCTGGTCTCAGATGAAAGAGAAGTGACATTGCTAACCCATCAGGAAATACTGTAGACCCTGTGCACATTGCTTTCCCAAGGTCTTTTCCCTCTGATTCCACAGCTGAGATGGTCTGAAACGATGATTTTTCTCATGCCCCACACGTGCGTCAGGAGACACTGAGGAGTCAAGGAATACAACTTTGGGTGCTGATGGCAATAGTGCCTCCCAGGAAGGGCATGAACACTTCTCTTGCTAGGACACTGCACATCCTGACAAACCATACTGATAACTTCTCCTTGCTGGACAGAGGTCCAGCTCCAGTGGGGTTGATGAAATGTAGGCTCTTTTAGAATATAGCACAGGAAGTAACAGCTCTGGGATCTGTCCATGCAGCCCAGCAGAACCTGGATGTTGAGTCTGCCTAGGAGACCAAGATGTTAGAGTTTACCCACCCAGCTTCCGTTGTGTCTGGTCTCAGCTAAATGCCAGCAATGTTCTATGTGTATTAATCCCATATAGATGGGTGCAACAAGTATACTTGTTAATGTACAGACTATTACAAAGTACAAGATTCTGTGTAAGATACGTTTCATAGTTAAACATGCCAGTGAGTCACTAGAGGGAAGAAAAGGGAACTTCTTGAGGCAACAAAGTCTGGTGAGAGTAGGTCCCACCCATCTGAAGAAGAAATATTTGCATCTCCGAGGGAGTGATTTTAATGAAGACAAATGCCCAGACTATCTCCTGGACAAGGAATAAGTACTGTGAGATTCAGAGTGGAAGATTAAATCTGTCTGAACCCCCTTCAAAGTCCTTGGGAAGGAGCCTTCCTGGAGCCAAGGAGCTTCCCAGAGCTGTGGAATGAGTGTTTGTGATGCAGACTTTCTCATGGAAGGCTCTCCTTAACAGATGCAACAAGGCATAAGGTATGCTTGGAGAAGGAAGCTCTGTGTAGCACTCTACCAGGAGAAGATAGCGCTTCAGAGCGATAAGGAAATGAGAAAGAACTTCTTGGTTATTTTTAGTCTAGTGGTTTAATTGTGGTTTTCTCTTTTTTTTTTCCTCACTTGTCTTTCACAAGCATCTGTACCTGCTTTGCTAAAATCAGGTGTTGTGAATAAAGTATTTTATTAGAATTGTACATTAACATAGCTGCACTGGAAGGTGCGTTTAAGGCAACTTGGATAACAGCAAGGCACTGTTCACTGAAGGTTATGGCAGATGTTTCAGCTGGGGGACATCAGCCAGTACACTATCTACTCAGCCCTCCCAGGGCCTTCTGCTGCATGGAGTACGTGGAGAGCTGGCACCAGAGGGGTGGACGCTGTGACATGTAGCAAAACACTGGGACACATACTTGGACTGGAAGTGTTTCCAGGGAGACCTTGTTATGCTGGGCTATACTGAAAAATTAGTTTTTCTTCTCCTCTATTTGGAGCCTTCTGTCAGAGGGGACTTCAGTTTTCAGTCCCGAAGTGGAAGGAAGTTCTTACTTCAGAGCAGTTTAGGCGTGTCCCTGTGTATGTCTCATGTCTCCTGTTACCAGGATCTACAAAGCTTCCCATTCAACAGGAAGAAACATGAAATTGTCCTGGAAAGGCTCTGTGGTTGCTGTCTGTCATCAACCAAAGGTAGGTTCCCTCCCAGGCTCCTCTGAAATGCTCTGCAGAGTTTCCTTCCATTTCCAGGTGCAGAATCTGGACATAGATCAGAATCACCATGCCAAATCATGGGTGTCTTGTTCAGGTGCTGAAGCACCAAATTGTCTGAACCTCAGCTTTGTTACAGTGGCTTGTACTTTATGTAGACTTTTTTTTCTTCCTTAAAAGTTTTGAATCCAAGAAGGGATTTCTGTACCTCAACCATGGTCTGAGCTCTGCTTGCTGAGAGAACAAATGATTTCAGAAAGAATAAATATGACTGGTTATTCTTCTAGCTTACAGCAGGTCTCTCTGGCTGCAGTGGAGACTGTTTTTTTACACATTTTTTTTTCTCTTACTCTAAATAACTTAGAATATCCTTTTTCTGTATTATTTGTTCTTAGCTTCTCCTACCCACTGAGGCTGAGCCAGGCAGTGGAGCTGAAGTAGAGGCAAGAACCCATCTACTTCTATTCAAGCATGCAGAAATTTGAGACGAGAAACCATGCTCTTCCTTTCCTTTTATACATTTAACATGCCCCTCAGGCTTTGCTATCATGCGTCCTCCCTTCAGTTGTCCCTTCCATCATATGTCTCTCATGCATGAGGTAGAAGACAGTAACTTATCTCAGCCGTATGCTAAGCATATGTGGAAGCTCCAGGCATTGGGTTCACTGTCTGTTCTTTTAAATGTATTTGGACATGCTCTGCATGGCATGTCCTTCTCTTGCAGCACTCCAGCTGTCCTGCGTGCCCAGCCAGTTGCCCTGTCAGTCCGTGGGAGTCATATCCCAGAGCAGGGTGGGGGCGTTCATCAAGCTCAGGGCTGTGGCTGAGCCCTGCGTCAGGTCAGAGCCCAACAGAGCATCCCCCTGGCCTGCTCTGGGGCCTTTCTGAAGGTGGGCGCTGGCAAGAGCAGCCTTTCTCGGCAGGTTCATGGCAGCTTTAGCACTTCCAATGTTGACAAGCAGTGGTGGGAGGAGGTACGTGCCCTCTCATGCGGTAGGATTGTGGCTAAACATTTATACAGTCTCCATGCAGGGCTGGTCAATGAGCAGAGACCCCCATGCAGGAGATGCAGCAGATGGGTCTTCGAAGCAGCAAAGGCAGTTTGAAAGCTGGCTAGAGGGAAAGCAAACTAAAGGGAAAGGGGACCATAGTTAAATTACAATAAGATGGTGCAAAACTGCTTAGCAGATCGCAGTCAGAGCATGGGAATCAATGGTCCCTTGTCAAAGGGAAGTTTGCCCTGAAGGAAATCCTGCAGGGATCTGCCTGAGGCTTCATTCTAGTCAGTATTTCCAGTAATGAACAGCATGTTGACGTTGAGAGGACTTATTCAAATGTTAACTTTAACCGAAGCTGGGAGAGAACACCGTGTGCCACACAGAACAGGCTCAGAATTCACAATCATCCTGCAGCTGAGGGCTCACGCTGTGGTAGAGTAGGATGCTGCTCAGTAAAGGTTCACTTAAGATTGGCGGTTTCATCAGAAACAATTAAGTGACAAAGACAGGCAATGAAGCAGTTTACAGACAAAGACATAGGGGCTCTGGAGGATCTAAAACTGAGTGTGAGCCAGCAGTGTTGTGCTAGTACAAAAACAGCCAGTGTTTTCCATTGTATAAATAGGAATTTCTGTGAGGCATGAAGCAAGCCTCCAACTTTACAAGGAAATTATAAAGCCTCAGCTGGAATATTTTATCTTGTTTGGGCTCTACACTTCAGGGAAGATGTGAGCCAGTTGGATAAAGCCCAGAAGAGAGTAGCAAGAATGATGGGAAATGTGGAAAACATGGCCTGTGCGCAAATGTTAAGAGATTGGGGCTGTCTGCCCTAAGAAAGCAAAGATGTGGATGGGGGCATGAAAGTAGGCTTCAAATGCATAAAATGCTGTTGCGGAGGAGACTGCGATGCCTGTCGTCACTAGAAGACACAGTAACACACTTCATTTGCAATGAGGACAACTCTAACTCTTCCTCCCTCTCTAAGATAGTAAGTGTGGGAGTAGGGAGTTGCCTAGGAGTCTGTATCACTAGAGGTCTCTAATAGCAGGTTACGCAAAACCATGAAAAATCATGTTGGCCATGCTTTGGGGCACAGCGGGAACAAAGTGACTTCCTGAAATCCCTGCCAGGCCTGTTTTTTCAGTCTGTAAAGCCTAACCTATATGGAAAATATTTATCAATGTAGAGGATGACAAATGCCTGGGACTCACATGGGAGTTGTTCTTTATTTGGTATCTTTGTGTTTCCCCAGTTTTTACATACATCACATCTGACTAGGCTGTTGTCACTCAGCTGCTGGTTTGCTTTTTCTAGTTGTCTAAGTCAAAGAATCTTGATCCGAGTTCAGAGGAACATTTACCGTGCTTCCTTTCTTGTGTACCCACATGCACCTGTGCTGAATATTCCCACTGTGCTTTGGGAATATCCTCCTCCTCCCTGTCCTGTCCTGCCCTCCTGCTCCCCAGGGAAAGGCAGGATTAGCCAGCAGTGCGCAGGGCGGCAGCAGCTGGTGGGCTCCGCACCGCGCAGTCCATCTGGGATGGGTGCACGGCTGGGTGCCGGGAGGGGACACGGCCTTTGGAGGAGGTCAGCAAGCAAAAGCTATACATGTTTTGGTGTAGTGGGGCTCTGTGCTGCTCCCCAGCTAGACACTTTGTGTAGTTCTGCTCCCTCCTCCTGAGAACAGGAGGTGTTGTGACGGATCCATCCAACAAATTGCCTTTCTGAACATGCCTGGCACTGCACCACCTCTGCTTCACCATTTGCTTCCTTCCTCACACGGTGCAAAAGCCCTTTTTTTGGATTAAATAGGTTTTTTGCTCTTGGTGCTTGAGCTATTCAGAGATGGGAACTCAAGTATGCATTCCTGTTCCTGGGCAGGGGAAATAGGATTTTAGGGGCAAAGTAACATCTTGATTCTTCTGAGCCTTCAAAATACAACAGAACCCTCCCCCTGCTGAGGCATTAATATTATTGCCAGCTGTTTCCAGTGGTTAGTGTCCTTCCACATTTTGATTACCTGCCTGTGCTATCCATACATCTCGTCTGACCATAGTAGTATTTCCACCATGTGTGGTCTAATTTTCATTGTCTTTGCCTGAAAAACACAAAGAAATTGGTGCTTAACTGGAAAGAAATAGAGTTTATGAGACAGTGTTCTCATGTGGAAAAAAGATATTAGAAAAATCTGTAATGAAAGAATTGGGGTGATTCTGTATGGAACAAACAGATTTGCACAGGTAAATGAGCCAGCCAACAGAGACCTATCTCCACTTGATGGCCCAACCAGATAAACACTCTGCATTTGCCATCCTTTGAAACTGGTTGGACTCAATCCTGAAACCATTTTAAAGGCTTCTGACCTGTAAAAGGTCTGCAGAATGAAGCCCAAGAGGATTTCAGTATACCTAAAATTTGTTTTTACAGTATGGCCTGCTGTAGGAAGGTTGTGTCTGCATCGGTTACGTTACAGTCAGGATGCCATCTCAGCAGGGCAGAGTCTGATTCGCCTGACAAGGTACCATCCGCAGGGTGGACAACTCCCTTTGAACAGGATCTTCCAGTCTCACCATTTATCCATGAAGACAAATAATGACCGTTACCTCTCAATTGTCTTCCTGATGTAGGTGTCTAAAATAGCTCATGTGAGCTACACCCTGTAAGTGCCAGTCTCTCTTCCCTGACTCTAAGGAAAGCTTCGGTGACAATACTGACTCCACAGACAGGTAAAGCTGGCTGCAGTGAATCTCACCAGGGACCTGAGCTTACAGCCTAGAACTGAAAGGGGAACTTAAAAAAGGTCCTCAGTTTCCTTGCATGGGATTACTGTCCCTTACTACTCAGGTAGCAGAATGCACCATGATGGTGTCAGCCGGCACAGGGAGGGCTGCACAGGGAAACAGTCTCTTCCTATGGTGAGCACACCTCCCTTCACACCCAAAGTATCTGCCCTGGCTTTCTTCCCCAGCAGTGCCTAGGATGCATAGGACATCTGTAAAACCCTGCACCCCATTTCTATACTTAATTCCTACAGCTCTTGCAAATACCCAGGTGTGTTCACACATGCACACACACATCTGCATGTGCACACACACATCTGCATGTGTACTGACACTTCAGAGGGACAGCACCTGGGGGGAGATTCAGTGTCTGAAGAACTGCGGTATTCCAGGGGGTTACTTGAATAACAGGAGCTGGAAGGCCAGGCCAACAGCTTTGCAAACCAGACCAAGACAAAAATATTTATCCAGGGGCAGGAAGCCTTGACAGGTGTAGGAAATACGAGAAATATCAGAAATGACCTGTTGGCATAGCAGTGGTTGAAGAAAGAAATATGTCTTTAGATACCTTCATTGCATAAGTACTAAGAAGAACCTAGAAGGCCACGTGGGGGCTGGCAGGAAGGCAGTGGAAAGGAAAGGCAGGGTCTGCAAGCACAGCTTCAGGGATGTCTCAGGGAGGAGAACGCTTTCCCCAGAGCACGCTTTGCCTCATTCAAGGTAGCCACAGCGTATGGCTTAGAGCTGGCCAAAGCTGCAGCTCAGTGTTAGAGAGCCGCAAGCCCCACAGAAAGCTATTCTACGTGCTAGAAACTACCAGGTCTTAGCTGAAAAAGCTGCATTTATGTTTGCAGTACTCATAGGTTTGATTCAGCAGATGGAGGGGAAATACTTTTCTGCTGTTGGAGCAATGAATGGGAGACCAGTAACTCTGAGGGTGAGAAGGTCCTTCTCAGACCTGCAGTACTGGCTGTTTCTCAGCACTCTGTCCCTGTGCCCTTGAACAATACTACTGTGCCTTGGATTTTTTACCGATGAAGTTTTAGACATTAAAATCTCCTCCTATCTCCATACCCATGCTTCCCCAGTTTCTCCGGTCTCAGCGTGACTACCCACAGCCCCTTGCACTACCCTAGGACGTGCAGCCCCCTAGGATGTGTGCTCAGTCCGTGCTGTCCCATGCCCGCTGTGCGTGCCAAGGAAGAGGAATTGGCTGTTTGAAATGTGTAAGCAGCCCAAACCCCTTTTCGCCATCTCCTGAAGCCCCTGCAGAGGATGTCTGGGCTGTAGCAATGGTGCTTGTGAGTCTGGATGGGGAGAGCATGGTGTGCAACCCACCCCTCTCTGGCCTGATCCTTCCCAGTGGCCCAGAGGGATTCATGGGGATGGCTGCTTCTGCTTCCCGGGGCTGGGGGAGGGTGTTGGCAGCTGGAGGTGATGGCAGCTCATGGACTGAGGGAGAAGCGGGTCTGCACATCCCACGATGGATGGGATTAGGGGTCCTGTTTGCAGGCAGGGGGAGAAAAAAGTGTGGGAGGACTGGAAAGAGTGTAAAACACTTTTGTGCACAGGTCCCATGCTTCTGAACCTACCTGGATGCCCACTGAATTCCCTTATTCGCTTCAGAAAAAATATGAACACAGGTTTTTTGTTATTTGTTTCTCACCAGAACTGTGCTTACCTCAGCAGACAGTGATGGGCTCTGTCCCTCGAGGTTGGCTGTCCATCTGCGCTCTCCTTGGGCTCACAGGTCAGCCCTGGTGTAGACCTGTTTGGAGAAACATGAAATAAGGCCTCCAGAAGCTGCCAGTTGTCTTGTGGCGTTAATATTTCAAGTGAGCACATCCCAGTGCTTTATGCACACTCCTCCATCTCTGTCTGTGACTCAGGTGAGGAGTTGTTGTGTGTGGTCTTACTGAAAAGCCAGTAAGTGTTTATGTGAAGTGCTGTAGACCTCTGTTGGCCCCTTGGGACCTATGTCCATTTCACCACTCAGCTGAGATTGCCTGTGCCTGGCTGTGTACAGGGGTGTCCCCGTCCATTCCCTTCCCAAGACAGGTACCATTCCAGCAAGTCAGTGAGAAGCTCTGGTGTTCTGCTGGAGTTTCAAGAAATAAATGTCCCTAGGCTGGTCCGATTTGCAAAATTACTGTGCGTGAAGCGTTCAAAAACTTTCACGTATACGAGCTGTTGGGAAGACTGTGAATAGGAAGGAACCCTGTCTGGGAGAGAGGGCAAATAGACAGAGTGCTGACATTTACATTCAACCCTGAGCACATCTGGACAACGTGTGGGTCTTTTGGAGGCAGGTGCAGGTAGGTGAAATAATTTCTGCCCTGAATATCTCCTACCTGATAGTCCCTGTGAAATAACTATGTTTATTTACTTCCTGCTGTTTCGGGAGGTTGGCAGCAGGCTTGTAGCTGGCATTTTCAGAGCCCGGAGCCAGGAGAACAGCACTGCTCTCCCCTGCCTGCATTTCTTTACAATGCTTCCTATTCAGTTCAGGCAGCGTCAGGACTGCAGGCAACTTCATGCAGCTTACTAGGGCTGAGCTTCTCCCCTTTCCCAGGACTACACTTGCATCATCTGAAACAAATGTATATTTCTGAAGTAATTCACTAGTATGACACTTTCTTATCAATAGTAATTATAGTTCCGTGTTGTGATTGCAAATGAGAGGATACATGAGTCTGGGTACAAGTGATGAGGAAGGACATAAAGACATAGGGTGAGGTGGGTAAATGAAGGGGTAGAGAAAGTGAGAAGCAGTCAGGGTGGGAGGGTGGAGATGCTATCTAGTCTCTGAAAGGTGTAAAGAATTGTGTGCTTCACATAGCCTCTTAAAACCATCTTCTGTGCATGGACAATACTTATCCATCTTAAAGAAAACTGGGGTGAGCAATCTCCTCTGCTTTGACATCCCGTTAATCCTCTTTTCAGCTGTGAGACTGTTGTAAACCATCGACTGAATAGTGCTGACAGAGCAGATGATACTGCACATAACCTGGACTGTAAGAGAACATGGAAGAGTTTCCGGGTAGCTCGGCAGGGGTGGCCTTGGTGTGTTTTCTGAAAGGGGAGCCCTAGGATCACACTGCCATGCCGAATTCAAAAGTACCGTGTGCCCAGAGTGCACAGCTACTATGTGGTTAACCGTACGGTTGCTCAGTGTCTTTGGGCGTGGCTGACAACTCTGCATGGGTGGTAGATTCAGCAGGAAAATATTTGATTATGCTGAAAAAATTCTCCGATGTGCTGCAGCTGTAATAGCTCTTCAATTAATCAAACAATAGCACTCCAGCTACCTTGTCCATCACATTAAAGATGACATATACTTATGACACAAGTGTGCATGTGGCTTGCTGCCATCTTGCATTCTCATCTGAGGTCAGCCTTGCATGGTGTGCCTTATTTCCAGGCTTTTCTTGTCTGTGGTGTTACATCCTTCCCATTTATTAAACAGCTTTCTGTCTCCTGGAAATCAGGAATTCTGCTTTCACGTTATCTTGACCCTAATTAAGGTCCATATAGCCTCATCATCACACACATCATTAGTAAAATACCACCTGCAACAGCAAGTTCTGGGGCATAGACTTTCAGGCAGTCCTGAAACGCGTAGCTGCAAGTGGTTGTTTCCTTGAAAGGAATCTCAAGTCCAGCACTTCAGAGTTTTAAGAAAATTTTCTTGATCTGCCTGGAAAAATACGTATTACTTAATATCCTCCTGGTACCATCAGCCAGCTTTTCTGTCTCTGTTCTCCTGGGTATCCTTTCCTGCTTATCTTGATTTACAGAGGAATTGTCTGGATAGCCAGGGATCCGGTTAGGAAAGCTAAAGCCCCAATAGAGTTAAATCTGGCCAGGGGCATCAGGGGCAACAAGAAAGCCTTCTATAGGTATATCAGGGAAAAAAGGAAGACTAGGGAAGATGTGGGCGGACTCAAGAAAGAAATGGAAGACCTGGTCACCTGGGGCATGGAGAAGGCTGAGGTACTCAATGACTTTTTTGCCTCAGTCTTCACTGGTAAAGGCTCTAACCACATGGCCCAAGTTGCAGAAGGTAAAGGCAGGGACTGGGAGAATGAGGTACCGTAGGAGAAGACCAGGTCTGGGACCAGCTGAGAAACCTGAAGGTGCACAAATCCATGAGACCTGATGAGATTTATCCACGGGTCCTGAGAGAACTGGCAGATGTAGTTGCCAAGCCACTATCCATCATGTCTGAGAAGTTGTGGCGGTCTGATGAAGTTCCCACTGACTGGAAAAGGGGGAACATAACCCCCATTTTCAGAAACATTAACAAGGATGACCTGGGGAACTACAGGCTGGTCAGTCTTATCTCTGTGCCCGGCAAGACCATGGAGCAGATCCTCCTGGAAACTCTGCCTAATGCACATGGAAAATAAGGAGGTGATTGGTGGCAACCAGCATGGCTTCACTAAGGGAAAATCGTGCCTGAACAAATTCGGTGGCCTTCTACAATGAAGTTACAGTGTCCTGCTCCTCCCCTGGTGGATAAGGGGAGAGCAACAGATGTCATCTACCTGGACTTGTGCAAGGCATTTGACACTGTCCTGCATGACATCCTGTCTCTAAATTGGAGAGACATGGATTTGATGGATGGCCCACTCAGTAAATAAGGAACTGGCTGGATGTTTGCACTCAAAGAGTAGCGGTCAATGGCTCAATGTCCAAGTGGCGAGCAGTGACAAGTGGCATTCCTCAGGGGCCAGTGCTGGGACCGGTGCTATTTAACATCTTTGTTGGCAACACAGACGTTGGGGCTGACTGCACCCTCAGCAAGTTTGCCAATGACACCAAGCTGTGTGGAGCGGCTGACACGCTGGAGGGAAGGGATGCCATCCAGAGGGATCTGGACAGGCTGGAGAGGTGGGCCCCTGCCAGCCACATGAAGTTCACTAAGGCCAAGTGCAAGGTCCTGCACGTGGGTCGGGGCAGTCCCATACACAAATACAGGCTGGACGGAGAG
>VFFE01006598.1:77047-140346 GCA_008921705.1 Burhinus oedicnemus | reverse complement strand
CCAAGAAAAGGCGCCGCTCAAAGTCATACGGAAATACAGTACTTCAGAGCACTCCCTCTAAGCATCGGGGAAAAAAACCCCGTAACATTCAGTTGCCTCTCTTGTTAAACATTTAGAATAAATCCCAAACTGCTCAAGTACACCTCATAAACTGTGCGTTACGCCTATAGCGGCAGTTGCAGTTTAAACCACCCAAGTCACTTTGTAAACTAGATAACTTTAATCTTTTTTAAAGTTTCGTTTAGCATTAAAAAAAAAGCAGCGAGATAAAAGCTCCCCCCTACGGTTTTCCTGTTGACAAAAAACAAAACGCAAAACAAAACCCCCAAAAAATCAAATCCCCGGTGCTGCAATACATCAGGCTACCAAAAAGCACTGGCAGATTTGCTAATGCTTTTGGCTGTACTGAAGCATGCAGGGAAACGTGTTTTTCTGTCTTGACTGTTACAACTGAGAACCCAAAGACCAGCAATGCCATCAACTTTTGAAAGACGTGCTATGCTTGGGTCTTTGCAAGGAATCACGGAATTTTCAGAGTTGGAAGGGACCTCCAGAGATCATCTAGTCCAACTCCCCTGCTGATGCAGGAATGCCTGGAGCACATGACTCAGGACTGCATCCAGGCGGGTCTTGAAAATCTCCGGAGGAGGGGACTCCACAGCCTCCCTGGGCAGCCTGTGCCAGTGCTCTGGCACCCTCACCGTAAAGAAGTTTGAATGGAACTTCCTGTGTTCCAACTTGTGCCCATTGCCCCTCGTCCTGTCAAGTTGCTATTTAAACAATGCAAGTCAGTTTGTAAATGATACAATTTTAACTTTTAAAAAAGTTTCATTTAGCATAGAAAAATCAGCGAGATAAGAGATCCACCATATGGTTTTATTTTTGGGGGGGTGGGTGTTCGAGATCGAATCCCCAGTGCTGCAATCCATAAGGCTGCCAAAACAGACTGGCAGATTTCCTGATCTGCCCTAGACATAGACAGTGTCAGCCCCTCAACTTAGGATCCTTGACAAAGACCTCTCACAACTTGCCCGACGCACTTGGGGATGGACACCCTGCTATGCACGTGGTTTCCTGAGTTGTTCTGCACCTTCAAAACACAGAGTGTTAACACGTCATACAGGCACCAACAATGGAATTGTTCCCTGCATTGTCACGTGCCCACTGACCTTCTCATTGTGCTCCGCTCACCATCTCCCATCGGTGCCTGGCTCCCTTCTGTGCATCTGCAGCAACAAAATACAACAAAGTCAACCAGATGCTGACAAATACCCTAACAAACAGTAAACAGCCCCCACTCTGACTTCTTTGCTCCACTAACCTTGTCCATCTCTGTTTTGCACTCCGATTTGCCATGCTGAGTCAGTTACACCAGCAAGTTCAAGAAAAAGGAAAACAGTAATACCTGTAAGAGTATACACCTGTCACTCTTTTTTCCCCCACCCTAGTAGCCATATCCCGGACACATCCTTTCCCCCAGCAGGCTAACATGGCTCCTCTCTCCTCCTGTGCCGTGTCTCCGGGGTCAGTGGCTGCGTCAGGCACCCGCTCATACAGTCGGTCTGTCTCCAATGTCTCGGGAACCGTAACCTTCCATGCCAGGCCTGCCTGGTGAAAATGCAGAGAGGCATACAGATGTAATGCACTGCTTTCTGAAAGAGAGAGCCCACCATGCAAAACAGACTAACAAATCCTTTTGAGTGGCTTATATACTCAGGGAACACAGAGACCCCAAAAGCACAAAACCCCAGCGATCGACCTCACCCCCCCTCCTGGCCCGCAACACTGTCCGCTCGCCTTTGCTGTGGTGCCTTGCTTGACTGTCCTGCTCAGCCTACACCTATTACTTGAACTGCAAGAGTAAGTCAAACCACCCACCAACACGCAATAATTACAGTTACTGCCAGATGACTCAAATATAGTAAAGACTGATAAAGCTCAAAAACTCAGCGCCACAATGCCAGAAGAGGTATGGGTAGCAAATGACCATGGCTGGTGAAATGACAGACTTTTCCTTTGTGACTAAAAAACTCTTAAACGACTCCATGAACTGCAGCATGGAGAACCCCTTGGTAAACAGCATGCTTGGACGAGAGCGCTGACGTAAACGGGATGTGACATTGGGCTGCTGGAAGCTGCTTGCATACAGAATGCTACTATTAGATAATGCTATGCTAAAACGACTTAAGCCAAAACTGCATGGCAGTTACAGGAGACCTGAGTGCAGACAGATGCTGAATATGACTTGATGGTCCTAAAATCTAATGGACGCCAGTGCCAAAATCTAATGGAGACCCCTCAGACACAAATACTTGATGAAAGCAGCCTCTTGCCAAAAGACAAACTCGATGAGAAAAAGCCAAAGATGATGTAGACCAAGCTATTAAAATCTCAGTGCAGAAGTATGCATTACTTCGGATGGCAGGATGGTTCTGCAAGGTCTGTCTGACCCAAGCACCAGGTTCTTATGCCTGTCCAGCGGTGTCCATGATAGCCCCCTCCCAGCCTCGATGTAACAGACGGCTCCCCCGTCCAGGACCATGTTCTGCATGTCTGAGCCATACCCCCCACCCCTCCCACTATGACCATGACCCCCTGTGATGAAGATCAAACAGAACAACTAAGCACTCTGCTTTATCACCCTGGCCTCTGAAAGAAGCTTCCTTCCTCTGCTGACCATCAACACTGATATCTTCATGCCGTTCCTCAAATGCGGGCTGGCCCTTGGGTGCCTGTACTGCCAAAGGAAGAGAAAATGATTATGTTCTGATAACCTGCTCCACCCTCCTCTTGTTCTTCAAGAAATCTAAAGCAAGCTACCACCCCAATCACTGCGTAACAGAAGAAGCTTGTGCAGGAGATTGGCTGAGCCCATCCACAAAAATGGAAGACTCTGCTATGACCTTGCTTTGCCTTTTGGCGATGGTGCCTGCCGTCGGGGTGCCCTGTACCCCTTTGTGAGTTACTAGGAAAGTTAGATACATGTGTACCCTACCTTATCCCAGACACAGGTAGCTGGCTTCCTCCCACACAAAACTCACCTCTGACAAATACACAAAACAGAACATTACACCAAACAGAACAAAATCCTCACGCTCTGACACACGCTGAAAGGGATTATGTGGGATGTGCACCCACATAACATATACTCACACAATTGACCCACGTACTGCACTTCATCAGAGACAGCCCTGGAAAGACCAGAGGAAGCCTGACACCACCTCCCCGCATGCCCTGGCGCTCCAAATGCTCCGCTCCCCTCTCTGCAGCTCCCATCGTGGGAAAACGCTGCTGCGGATATCTGACAAAAAAGAGGGAAAAGGGCCACGGGGACCTGGATGTCAAAAGAAGACCTGACCTTATCTGCAGGAATAAACAAAAAAAACTCTGCCCCAAAAAAATTCTAACCAAAACCCAGAAAATATGAAAAACCCAGAAAGCTCAAAAAGACAGGAGACTTTACCATGCAGCAACCAACACTGCCTGATAGATGAAGCCGTGAGGTCTGCCACTAAAGCAGTGCGAGACCCTTGAGCCCACTTACCTACAAAGTAAGTAAGACCGCTCTGGGGCACACAGATGGATTCGGAAAAGGTTCTAGCAGAACAAGAGGCATCGTCAGAGCGATTAGAGAGGTCCTGAAGGGGCCAGAGAGACCAAAGAAGTCTTGGGGATGCAATGAGCTCAAAAGGGAATTGAGCAAGGTACAGATGTCCTCATGGGACCAGGGACCGACTGGCGGGGCACCGAACGGATGAGAGGACAGAAAGACTGACCAGAGTAACAGATGTGGACTCAGGAAGGGTTCTGAGGGGAAAAGAGGGGTGCAACGTGTCTTCTGGAGCTAAAACAGGACTCCGGGGCGTAGGGGATGTCTCCCGAGAGCTCAGCAAAGGAAGCGGAGGAGTCCCGAGGGAACGTGAGAGACCAAAGAAGCCTCAGAGATAACAATGATGAACTCTGAAGGGGATTTCAACAAAGTACAGATGTTGTCAGGGCGCTGGGGGCAGAATGAAGGCATCCTGAACAGCAAAGAGTAAGATAAGGGTGCTCAAAGTGCAAAAAACCACGAAACCCAGCAAAACTACAAAGGGAGTCCTGGGACCGAGTCTGCTCCAGGCCACGGGCCCAACGGTCCCCCTGCCCCTGGGACACTCTGGCAGTCATTCCCAGAGCTGCTCTTGGTGGCCCAGAGGGGAATGGTCAGCCGGCTCTTGGAGCGATGGGCTGCTGGGCAGAGGTGGAAGCTGCCAAAAATGGGGAGCAGGGCACTGGACACTAGAAGAGAGGGGGCGGGGGGTGTGAGAAGAGTGGCAGCCAGCTGCATGGGGGGGTGCAGGGAACGGGACAGGGAGCCCGACCGAGATGGAGAAAGAAGCAGCAGGGAGAGAGGAATAGAGGCAGCAAAAAGAGGGAGAGGGAGCAGACAGAGGCTGATAAAGAAGGACAGGGAGCAGGACAGAGATGCAGAGAAAACCTGGGAGGAGCAGCACAACAGGGAATAAAACCCAATAGGGGCAGGGAGCTGGACCGAGAGAGATGGCAAAAGACAAAAAAGCAGAAAAGGGCAGAGAGGGAGGGATGAAGCAACAGGGACAAGCATCCAGAGAGAGAGAGAGATGGATAAAGGGAAAAAGGACACAGGCTGCAAGAAAGAGAGGGAGGAATTAAAAAACAGGGATCCGGAGCCAGACAGAAGGAGACTGAGAAAGAAATAAAATTGCAACCAGCAAAAGGGCTGAGACAGAAGAGATTGAAAAACCAGCCACGCACTGGACAAAAAGAGATGGAAAAAGGCAAAATGGCAATGGACTACAGGAAACAAAGAGAGGAATTTTTAAAAGTAGGGACAGAGAGCCGTACAGAGAGACATGGTGTGGCAAGACATTCCTGACCGTGGGTATGGCGTGGGACACCAGAGCAGGTACATAGCGTGCTTGCAGAGCTGCATGAACCAACTGGCAGAAAGAAACCTGTGATCAACCACATAAAACTATTTGTGGATTACCACCCTTTTTGAGACACGTCCAGGTTTGTACGTAAGGGACGTGGCTATGACAACCTGTCAATCATACGGCTGAACAGCCGGCAGAATCCCAACGCTAACTTGGGGCAGCTCCCATTGGCTGATCGAGGGGTGCTGCCCAGTGAAGATGTCCTTACGTCACAATGGAGAACACGACATCAGCAATTTCTCCCAACTGCTGCTCATCAGTGGGTAAGATTAACGGTTAATGGCTGTGTACCTTGCCTACATGGCAAGTGCACTTTCCCCTTTTGCTCATGCTTAGATTGCTTGCATTCCACTCAGTCTTAATTATACTGATTGTCAACTTACAGTATTATAATGAAGTTGATTAGGCCATTGCTGTTTTATCATCCGATATCCTAAGAACAGATGGAGAAAAGAAACATAGTGACAGGTTGCAGGGCAGAAAGGAAAAAATTGAAAAACAGGGACAGGGAACCAGAGTGATGAAGAAAGGAAAAAAAAAAAAAAAGTTATGGGCTATAGGACAGAGGGGGAGGAATTAAAAAATAAGGTGAGGGATCCAGACAAAGAGAAATGGAAAAACAAATAATAGCATTGGGCCACAGGTCAGTGAATGAGGAATTAAAAAATGAAACAGGGACCTGGAGAGAGAAAGAGAGGGAAAGAGAAAATAGCAACAGGCAACAGGACAGAGAGGGAGGGATTAAAAAATAAGGATAGGGAGCCAGGGAGAGAGAGGGAGGGAGGGAGAAAGACAATTTTAAAAGCAATGGGCCAGAAAGCAGATAAGGAAGAATTAGAAAATCAGAACAGGGAGCTGGACAGAGGGTGACATGTCAAGAAAATTTTAAACATGATGGGCTACAGGATACAGAGGGAGGAATTAATAAATAGGGACAGGAAAACGGACAGAGAGATGAGGAAAAGGCAAAATATTGCAGGAGCTAGAGGGCAGAGAGGGAGGAATTAAAAGACTGGGACAGGGAGCCAGACAGAGAGAAATGGAGTGCCACAAAAAAAAAATGATATGAATAGGGCAGACGGGAAGGAATTAATAAATGCAGAAAAAAAGAGGGATGAATTAAAAAAACAGGGAAAAGGAGCTGGGCAAAAGTGATGGGTCATAGGGCAAAGAGGAAGGAATTAAGAGGGAGAAGGACCCAGACAAAGATGGAGAAAGGAAAAAATTGTGGCAGACTATATGGCAGAGAGGAATTAAAAAATCAAGAACTTGAGCCAGAGAGAGAAATAAAAAATAGTGAGGGGTACAGGACAGAGAGGGAGGAATTAAAATTAGGGATAGGCAGCTGTACAGACAGACTGAAAAAATAAAAAATCCAGGCAGGCTTCAGGGGAGAGAGGGAGGAATTTAAAAATGGGAACATGGAGCTGAATGGGGAAGACGGAGAAAGAAAAAAGCGATGGGTTACAAGGCTGAAATGGGATGTTAAATAGGGACAAAGAGCCATGGAGAGGGGTGAAAAATAGCAATGTGCTACAGTGAAGAGAGGAAGAAATTTAAAAAATGGGGATTGGGAGTTGGATAGAGACACAGAAAGAAATTTTTAAAAGAGATGGGCTGCAGGGCACAGAGGGGCTGTGAGGTCCACAGAGGAAGACGTAGAAATAAAATGAAAAAAGTGACAAGCTACAGGGCAGTGAAGGAAGAATGAAAAAAGCCCAACAGGGAGTCAGGCAGAAAGGCTGAAAGGAGTGATGCAGAAAGAAAACTTAGAAAGTGATGGGCTACAGGGCAGAGGGGGAAGAAATAAAAAATAGACAGGATGTCAGATAAAGCGAGACAGGGAAAGACAAAAATAGTGACGGGCTACAGCACAAAGAAGGAAGCGTTAAAAAATCGGGACAAGGATCCAGACAGGGAGATGCAGAAAGGGGAAAAAATAGCTAAAGATTACAGGACAGAGAGGGAGGAATGAAAACACAGCCACATGGACCTAGACTGAGATGGAGAAAGAAAGAAAAAAAAGGCAAACTAGAGAAGGAGGAATAAAACCGCGGACTGCGATCGCAGGGCTCCGCGCTACGGCGGCTGCGCAGCCGCGCATGCGCATCGGGGTGCCCGCGCCGGTCCGCCACTGCCGCGCAGCACTGTGGGTGTCCGGGGCCGCGCATGCGCATCGGGGTGCCCGCGCCGGTCCGCCACTGCCGCGCAGCACTTTGGGTGTCTGGGGCCGCGCATGCGCATCGGGGTGCCCGCGCTGTCCGCCACTGCCGCGCAGCACTGTGGGTGTCCGGGGCCGCGCATGCGCATCGGGATGGTCGCGCCTGCGCACTGTGCGGCTCAGCCTCCGGAGCTGCGCATGCGCGGCGGGGCGCGCGCGTCTGCTCAGTGCTGCCGCCCGGTGAGCGAGTCGCGGTGCTGCCGGTCTGGTGCACCGGAGGTTTCTCAGCGGAGACCCTGCGCAGAAGAGTATTGAACAGTCGAGGAGTTAGTGATCCGCCTGACAGCTGAGCCGAGAAGGTGCAGGCCTGTTCTGTCTTATGCCGCACATACAGTTTGTCTTTCAGGCCTGCGTTTCCTGCACGTATCCCTTACAAAACAAACGTAGTTTGTTGATGGTGGGGAATGAGTGAGTGACTGGTGGTGGCTCATCTGCTGGCTGTAACTGACCCACCGCGATGGGCCCACGATGGCTGTGCTCAGCCCCTCGGCCAGGCTGGTGGTAGCTCAGTGCTGGCTTTGGAGGAGGTGAAGGCCTGAGCCGGAGCCGGGCCGTAGACTCCTCTGGTTCCAACCACAAAGAACCTCTGGTTCTCCACAAACGAAGGGAGTGCCACAGTGAGCATGGATGCCCGTGAGCTTGAAACACCCATCATGCGATTAACACATGAATAGCCGGTGGCTTTTCCACGACTCATTTGTCAAGGAACAAAGAAAGTTGTGGGTACAAGGAGCCTCAAGCATACCTTCTCCACCACATGTAATTTGACTACGACCCAACCACTTTATCCCATAAATATGACAGCCTAAGTGAGCCTTCTCTGAGCTCTCCCTGGTAGGCAGCGTGGCTGCGTGGCAGGGATCTCCCCTTGAGCTGGGACACCTCTCAAGGCTGCTCCTTGAGGCAGAGAGACATTTTACTTACGGCAGATCTTTGGTAAACAACTGGTACTGCGTATAACCCTCTAGTGTGATAACTTTGATTTTGCCTTGGTAACTCTGATTGCATGCTGAATTGGTGCTAATGAAACACTATGTAAACTGTGTATATACAATCCTTTAGACATAAACTGCTGACCGAGTCTGGGACTCAGTCTGGATCCAGCCGCACCCAGACTCTTCTCTGAGAAGGAGCTTAGAAAGCAAGGGGGTCCCCTGACTCAACGGGAGGGCCTCCCTTACCCTTTGTGTCCCGGGTCTCCCTGTGAATCATTCTAATTCGAGTGGAACTCCCATTTCCTTTGTATGCTTTTTCATGCAGTAATTAATACAGTGAACCTTGCCATCAGACTTTGTTAAGTCACCCTTTTACAACATCATATTAAAACCACCTTGCTAACACCTTTGACAGTGGTTCTTTAAGTGATCGAAATCACCCATTCGCGACAAACTGGCATACTCAGCAGGATGCTAAATCAGGATTTGCGACAGGACCACTTAGGAGGTTTCATAGTTTATACGCCTGAGGCAAAGCATTTAAAGTATTTTTACAGTGCACTGCTCTACAAATATCAAATCAAAATATCAGTAAAAATAAGACTTTCCTTGGTGTGCTGTTTGAGGGTACTAATGATACATTTATTTAAAGTAATTTATTTTATCTGATACGTCTTCAATATACTGTTGAGAATTAACAACTATTAGGTGTGCTTTTTTTCATTATACTTTTTGCCAGCTAATTAACTGAAGCTTGCATAATGAATAGGGACCAAGAATCCCAGAGGGTGTGATTAACAGCTTCATATTCTTTCAAGTTTTAATTTACTAGCCAATATAGCTATTCTTTTTCATCTCAAAACCCGATTGCTGTTGCTTTAATGGATTCAGCAGTAAAAGGTCTTCGTATCTATAAATTCATGTTTGTTACTGCTTTTTCGACTGCTTATAAAAGTTTGAAATTTTGCTTGTGGGCAGCAGATCTGTCCCTGGCTCTTGTCAGGAAAGTGCACATTCTTCTTTAGGGGAGTCTGCTATGGGACCGTTCATGCTTCCCAAACTTTAAGTATTCTTTTTAAAATATGTGGTACTGGATGTCTCCCAGTGATTCAGCTGTTTCTAATTTTCCTGTAGTGACAGTGCTCTTGCTGGGCAGTGAGGCTAAGCAGATCAGGCTGATTTGTCCAAATATTCAGACTGCTTATGGTGGCTATGCGGCTGCAGTATGGCTAAACCACGTGTGGGAAAGATTGGCACCATGAACCCTTCCTTTTAACAGAAGGTGCGTGATGGTTTGGAACGTGAGCCAGTCTCTTTCTCATATGATAGCAGCTAATGGAGTTTCTGCATCTCGCGGAGAGGAAAGTACAGGAAAAAATAGATTTCTGAAAGCTGTCCGTAGTTTGCATAAGGTGAATGTCACAGATGCTCCGTGTGTTTTTGGTATCTGCTCAACAAGTGCAAATGCGTCCCAACATAAAGATAATACTGGTAAATGTAGTGCCCTGCAGTTGTTTGTGCATATGCCTTTGTCAGTGTCAGTCCTTCTAGATTCATTTAAGTCACGTTTGCACTCTTAAGTCACTTCAAGTGAATAATGCCCATCAAATGCAGTTGTAACGTAGTTGGGTGTCTAATACAGGGGTTGTGGTGCTTCCCTCCCCTCCCCTGCCAGGGCAGGTTGTTTCATGTCTCATTGGCACATCCCTCATGTAGTCAGTCCTTAGGCGTAAACTCAGCTGCTCAATGGGAAGATGGAAATATGCATTTACCAAAGGCCTGGGAGCTCAGGCAAACCACGTAGATTAATGGGAAGTAGAATCACCCATCAATGTGGAAATTAAACCTTTCTCAGAGTTTACACTGCTGTGTCATTTTTTTTCTGTTAATGATAGATATGTAATCTGACAAGTGTAGGTCGTTATTTCTGAAGAAAATTTCCTCTCCATTTGTAACTGCAGAAGGTATTAGTGGTGCTTCTAAAGTATGTCACTCCCAGTACATATTTTACAGTGAATAAATAGTTGCTTAATTTAACATTTTTATAAGCTTTCAGGCTGTTAATAAGCAAATATTGTATCTATTTAGATGTTCTATAAACAATTTGTAAGAACAAATTTTAGTGTCTGTGTGATGACTTTGGTTCTTGCTGTTTAGTATTCTTGATGGTTCATTTCAGTCATGCTCTTTTCTTTTTCGCTTGAGTGGATCACAGGAAATATATGAATAGAACAATAGAAAGCACTCTGATTAAAGGCTAATGTTTACATTTGTGTTTGAATACTGAGTGGTAAAGGTAACTTTTCTGGAATATTGGCCAAAAAATGCAATAATCCTATTCATTTGAATAGTTGTGAACAGCAAAGAAAAGCACACGGACAGGGTCTGACGGAGTACATTCTTACTGGAAACACATATCTGCCAAAGCTGTTTTTGCTCTGCAATGGTATCAGCCTTCCTGTTGTGTCATTGCCTTGAGAGGGTGACCCAAGTGACAGAGGCAACTGGCACATCTCACACTCATTCCAGTCTCACATCACCAACAACCATAGAAGGTAAATGTGACTCTTACAGTAAGTAACAATTAGCAGTGGGCAGTCAACCTAGTTATCTCCTTGGGAGCTGGCCACTGGTATCAGGTGCCACACAGTTCAGTATGCCCGAAGTCATCACTGCTGTCACCGGTACTGTTACTGTGGGCAGCTCTGTACTGGCCACCAGAACTGGCAGTTGCTGTGCCACAGTTTGGCCCACCTCTCGTGTGTTGTCCTGCTTGACCTACGCTGTCTGTGTTCAGTTACGCTATTGCTGCAGGTCGTGGGCTTCGGTTTCTCTTGCTGTATCCCTGGGAAGGAGCCCGCTGTGGATACGTAGCACATGTTGAAGCTGCTCCTGTCTCATAGAAAACCCCAAACAAAACTCCCGTCTCTCTTTTTGAAAACAAAGAAACAAAAAACCCACAAAAGTGAATGTTGGTTTCTTTTTGCACATGGATAAAATAAGGACTTGATTGATAATAAAATACGGATTGATCAAAAGGATTGAGAGTCAGATCGATGATCTCTGACTTCCTGGGTTCTTGCCAGAGGCAGGGCCATACCCCTTAGAACACCCAGACCTCTGGCTGTTCTTGTAGGGCCTGGCTGTTGTGGTGCCATCTGCGTGGCATGGGGCAGAAAGAACAGTGGCCTCACTGACCTGGAGCACCCGCTTGGAAGCAAACACCGATACCTTTCCTCTCCTGAGTGGCTGGGACCACGCACTGCCCGGCATGGCTCTGCGTGTGCTGCCACCGGCTGTCCAGCCCACCGCTGGCATGGGCCAGATGCCCTTGCTCGTTAAAGAATCTCTGGGCTTGTCTCAGCAGAAGGGATGTTCAAAGGGATGAACACGGGTGGGAGGACTGCCTGCCTCCGAACTGAGGAGACAGCTTTTGTTGAATTCATTTATTGAAAGCGAAGGGGAAAGCTAAAATCACACACAGCGTCTCATGGAACAGCGTGTACCGCTATCACGAAACATTTACCTGAGCACTATGAAAATGTTATGAACTTACTGGCAGATACTGTGGGTCCTCAAAACACCACTGGCTCCCAGGCCACAGTTCAGGAATAAGGAGTTTATCAGTGCCTGTTTGTACTTGCTTATCATTATCCAGGCAGCTGAGCAAGTGGAGGTAAGCGAGAGTGCGTCCAGAGTGGCATTTCAGAACAGCACGTCTGTTTCTAGCTGAAACCAGGAAGGTCTAATAGAAACTTTTCTTTCCTTTCTCCAGAAATTTAAAATATTTTTTTCCTAAACTTTCTGGTTTTCAGAAAACTGGGCAGATTCTTATTTTACCTGACTTTGTTTATGGAGATTTAGATGCACAGGATGCTTTCCCTGACTTCTGGTTTGTCTGTCTTTCCTTCCATGGAGAGTATTCAGTGTGGCATTGTCTTTCTCTTGTGTTTTTTTTTTTTTTTTAAAGAATAATTACTGTGAAAGCACCTATTCAATATCACTGTGATTAAAATTTATCATCTCCATCACTTCTCCTTCATTTATCTCTCAAAATCAAGCTTAACAACTTACCTCCTGAAATGCTATGCTTCATTTTCTGATGGGTCTAACAGATGAAGGCTTTGAAATGTCTCCTTATTACAAATGATAAACTGTTGTTTGCATTATGATTTCATATTTAAGAACAAAAAAATACAGCACCTTCATTAATAGAGCAGTCTACAAGTAATAAGAAGTAACTCTTAACTTTTAAAAATATTTTTCAAACATCTGATTTAAATATCCTTTTGGTTAAATGTCATGATAAAAGGTCAATTGCTTAGGACAATATGATATCATTAAGAACGATATTTCAGTTAAAAGCAACGTGCACTTCTTCACTGGAGTGTTAGGGTTATTGCGATTACTACCCTCACCTTCTGCACAGCGTGGTGGTGAAACAGCTAGCTAGCTAGTTTCACTAGCAAGTGGCATGCCTGAAGCGGAACATATCTTTTAGCAAAACATTGCATATGAGATTAAATTCTTCCCATAACAATAACTTATTCCAGTAATAAAATGTTTGTTAAAGTTTTATATAGTTTAGAAATAGTTTATGATTCAAACCATGGTTTATGGATGTAAAATACAGTTTATAAATAAAACTTGCATTAAATTTCTCTACATTATTTCTGTATGAAATTACCTGCTTTCTGTTCATGCTCTTTAATGTTGGGTGTTGTTCCCTTATCTATTGTATTACATGATCTATCATCATGTTTCTCTACCAATATACATATTTACAGTGATCAAGTTTCTCCATAGTAGCAGAAACAGATTAAGTTATATTAGCTTTTCTCTATACCATAACTTTTCTGTCTGCTGAAATGTCTCAGATTTTTAGAACTGTAAACAGTAGAAACTGCCAGTTTTCATAGTAGTATAACTTCCCTTTTCCTTTTAGACGCACTGGTTTTCGGGGCTTTCATGTTTGTCTTGAGTATTTGTAATGTCCTTTGCAGAATAATCGTCGCCTTGTATAGCCATCACGTAGACTGCGGTATGACCTACATTCCATTTCTCCTAGATGTATGACTTTGTGTTTGAATAAACTGAAGAACATGTTATTTGGCTTGCCCTGGGCATTCACACTCATTATGTCCTGGTGATTTGTTGTGGAAAGCATGATCTAAATATCTAGGTGTAAAATCTTCATCAGCAAAAAAGGAGAATCAAGGTTAAAAACATAAAATGAAAAATAGTGACTAGATCTTTAAAAAAGTTCTAAAAATATTTTCCTTTTTGATCAAATAGTTCCAGCTTTTGTGGAGGTAACATATTTTCAAATATATGGGACTAAATTTAAGCTTAGAGTATGAAAATGTTGGCTATGAGCCAAGATTTCATACTAGCTTTGAACCAAAACGTCAATAGTAGGGTGCACCACTTTGAATGCATTTGGTCTTGCAAGGCAGGTAGTTGTATTTTCAAGCAGTTCTTTTTTATGAATGCTTGTATGTAGTTTAAAAACATACAGATGATTGGCATCTGAGGGATTTTTTCTTGCTTTAATGTCTAATATGACTTAATTTTTTTTTAAAGAAATTATTTACGTAGTAATGGAAAAACTGAGAGAAATCATGACAATTGTCATCAGTTATATTGCATACGGTAATAACATTTCTATGCTAATAAATTAAACGAAGAGAGCTTACGTGGATTTCGTTTTGATTGTAAATCACAGTCCACACTGAAGGTTTTATACAACTCTAAATTCCGTACAGAAGACATGGTTAAACTACATCTTTTGTAATGCATATATCGACTGCTGTGTTGTGCTGAACACGTTCAGAAAGGTATTGCGCAGAGTTGAGTTTTCAGGATAGAAGAGACTATTAACATCACTGTCACTGACCTCTTGCACAGCTTTGGCAACATATTTTTACCCAGTAAAAACTGAATTGTAGAATCATAGAACATTTTGGGTTGGAAGGGACCTTTAAAGGCCATCTAGTCCAACCTTCCTGCCATGAGCAGGGACATCTTCAACTAGATCAGGTTGCTCAGAGCCCCGTCCAACCAACCTGACCTGGAATGTTTCCAGGGATGGGGCATCCACCACCTCTCTGGGCAACCTGGGCTAGTGGTTCATCACCCTCAGCATAAAAAATTTCTTCCTTATATCTTGTCTCAATCTTCCCTCTTTTAGTTTAAAAACATTACCCTTTGTCCTGTTGCTACAGGCCCTACTAAAAACACTGGCCCCATCTTTCCTGGATCCCCTTTATGCACTGGAAGGGGCTCTAAGGTCTCCCTGGAGCCTTCTCTTCTCCAGGCTGAACACCCCCAGCCCTCTCAGCCTCTTTCCATAGCAGAGGGGCTCCGGCCCTCTGACCATTTCCGTGGCCTCCTCTGGCCCCGCTCCAACAGGTCCATGTCCTTCTGCTGTTGGTGTCCCCAGCGCTGGAGGCAGCACTGCAGGGGGGTCTCCCCAGAGCGCAGCAGAGGGGCAGAATCCCCTCCCTGGCCCTGCTGCCCACGCTGCTGGGGATGCAGCCCGGGATGCGGGGGGCTTTCCGGGCTGCCAGCGCACGTTGCTGGCTTGTGTCCAGCTTTTCACCCACCACTACCCCCAGGTCCTTCTCGGCAGGGCTCCTCTCCATCCCTCCATCCCCCAGCCTATATTGATACTGGGGATTGCCCCGACCAAGGTGCAGGACCCTGCACTTGGCCTTGTTGAACTTCATTAAGTTCTCACAGGCCCACTCCTCAAACCTGTCACGGGCCCTCCGGATGGCATCTCTTCCGTATTGTAGCATTGAGTTCTGTAACTTGCATGTAGTTAATTTTCTTTAAACACACTTGAACTTGCCACCTTTTGGTTGAACTGAACTTTCTTTTTCTGTAGTGGTACAAAACCAGGAAAACAAATGCTTATATTTTTCCTAATCTACTTATTATTTTATAAGCTTACAACACTTTGAAATTAGTAACCGTAGCCTTTCTGATAGAAAATTATGGTATTTTCATAGGAAATCATTTTTAGCCTTTAAAAGCTACTTACCCTTCTTTCAGCCCATTTTCATTTTGCAGCATCCCTTGTGCTTCAGCATGGCACACTGATTTAATATGAAGGCGTTCTAAAATCTTTATCAGTTACCATTTCCTTTAGCATGTATTGTAATACACTGTTTGCTTTTTGGGTACTGCTGCTGAAGCAGCAGAGCTGTCAACTTAGACAACTTCAGATCTTTGTTGATTAGTTAATCTAGTAGTAGTTTTTAATATTAGTGAATAATCTTAGCATTTCTGACTACTACTCACTGGTTTGCCTTTCCTCATGTTTAACTGGAACTGCCTTTGTGCTACTCATTCACCCAGTTTGTTTTGGTCTACTTGAAGCAGTATGAGCAATTTCACTGCAACAGCCTCATCAGCATATGATATCTTAAATCAAAAGTTTCCAGCACTAAATGACAGAAGATTATGCAAATTAATCAACTACAAAAATTAGAGATGCCCTGGGTAGATATTAAAATTATTCACAGCAGTATTTTGAAAGAGTTAAGGAAACTAATCAGAATAGGCAGCCTGGAAAAGTTTGCACACTTCCAAAACAGCAGATTATATACAGTCTTCTCTGGACATTGAAGTGGAATGATACTTTTCTCTTGCATCTCTCTAGTTAAAAGGCATGTTGTTTTGCTCCAAACAGGGATTATTAGGTTTACATTTCAAGCATGCTTTTTGGCTTGAGAAGTGTTCCAAGAAGAATGTGATAGGCTGCACAAGAGAAATAACTTGGTGGCTACTATGAAGAGTGTAACTGGACGGCTGGAGAATTTTGAGAACAACTAGCAAAAGACTGCTTTTGTAACATATAATTGAATTCTGAAATAAGCGAAAAGAGAAATGACAACTGCACTTTACCCTTATATTATCTTCAATGTCAACTTTTGTAAATAATTGAAATATAAAATAAAAATATGTGGATTATTTTAAAATAGAGTGTAAACAATCCATATTAAACCCATCTATCTATGGAGAAGGCTGAGTTTTCATTCGGTGTCCTAAACCTACAATGCTTACACGGAAGAAACTGCTCAGTTTCAGTTATCCATTCATGTGGCTAATAAATGTGAAACCTTTGATAGTTGATACAAGTGGATGACCTGGTTGCTAATAATAAGCTGACGCAGTCATTCTGGAATTGCATTATTTAAAGGTCATCTGTAAAGGTTCTAGAAATTATTAATATGTTCCTGCTGTATGCTGGTGGCACAGGTACTTTGCAGAAATAGTACAGTTTATTGCAAAATTAGAAATGAGAAATAGAAAGTTACACCTACCCATAAAAATTCAAGATAATCATACTTATTTTTGTGATAACCTGTCAGTTATGAAATATAGTCACTCTACACAGCGTTCAGGTAAGTTCATCTTGCTTTTTATAATGACATAGCCACTCCCTTCTAATGTTTTAACTCATGACCCTGTGTAGCATCCATCCCTGTGAAAGGCAGGAGGTTAAGCTGGAAAGATTGCTCAAGGATAGAGAGTTGTCGTCTTTGGTCATCAGCTTTTAGGACATGCTGGCTGCCTGTGGAAGGTGATAACTTCTTTTTGGCCTTTCCTGCAAGGCAGCATAGCTGATGGCAGTAGATCAGTGCACCTGGACGGTCACAGGATCTGCCTTCAGGAGCAGGTGTCCACAGAGGAGCAGGATCTGCCAGCCATAAGGGGAAAAAAGGAATGTTCCCAACAGCATGAAGCAACTCCTAAACACCTCGTTAAAGAAAGCAGGGGAAAGAAAACACGTGAAATAGTAACTAAGTGAAAGGGAACCTCAGTCAGGGCAAAAGAACTGAGCTAAGGGAAATTTTGCTGTAGGAGTGGGGGTGGAGGGAGCAACCGAGCAGTTGGACAGTGGGATGTCTCAGCATGCTGGAGGCACTGCTGCCGCTCAGCAGGTTATGTCAGGGGTTTGAGGAGCTCACCAAGGACATCCTGCAAGACTGGTGCCTGTTTGCTACATAAAACATCAAACCTAATCCTTTGTTTTTAATGGAACATTCAGAATTGCTTCCCACCAAACCCTATTATCCTTGGATCTGAGATGTTGGGGCTGACCCATTTTCTGTATGTATCCCAGTGCTGGGGATGGGAGTCTCCGTGTCAGTGTGCCACGCGGATGAGTCCCATTGTGGGTCTTTAGAGGCTGGAGTTAACAAAGTGGTATGAGAGATATGAACCATGGCCTGGGGAAAGGGGCAGGTTGGTAAGGGAGAATATAGAAGTAATTCCAACACTGAGCAACTGTTAGGCTTTCCTGTGCATCTCTGTCCTGTGCTGTCTAGGGACTGCTGCTGTCTGTATCTGTGACAAGCAGATGTTGCTTGCTCTCTCCATAGGAACAATAAGCTTGTTCTCCAAGTTGCGCCTTTGTTACACTAAAAACAACCCAACCACTCCAGTAAACAAACAAAAAAATGTTAGAAGGGGGTGTATGTAGGACTGAAGTTGTGTGTGACCTCTGAATTACACAAGCTGTGTGTGGTTTTAGCTTTGCTTTTGGATATTTTGCACACTTAATATAGGGCAATTTCCTCAGGTTCCTTGCCTATCTGTGACAGGATTATGCAGTGAAACTTCTTGACGTTATGGCATTCAGAAATCAGATAAATGTTATATTCTTTCTGCTGTCTTGGAGCTGTTCTTCAGTCGCAGATAATGTAATTTTCTAATGAGATATATTTTCCCCAAAACGTGTTTTACACTGTATTTTTTAAACATTTTTTCTTTCTGCAAAATGGGACTTTTTAATTTTTTTTTTCCTGAGTTCGTATTCTGGATCTTATAATGACCTAGGGTGAAGGGGATAGGTAGGCACTGTGATGCTCCTGTCAAGGTCATTTGGAATTGCTGCTGCATGCTGAAAACCTGCCAAGTGAGTTTCAGTGTCACTGCTTTATTCCTGAGGTGCTCAAGGAGGAGGTGATAATGAATTGGACCTGCTGGTAAAAGAAGACAAATGAGAAGTGGTAAGAATTGATTTTCTTACTTGGCACCTATTGGTAGAATACATGGAGTTATAAAAACATTTAAGTGGTAGCCCAGATACAACGGTGTTGTGCTTAGAAAAGAAAATCATCCTTCAGATGATGCAGAAGGGAATTCAAGAGTGCAAGTATCAGGATACCCAACTAGCAGGCAAATACATGGTTTTTCATAGGAAGAAAATGGTGCAAAAAATACTGACATAGATACTGGGGAGGAGAGATATTTGCTCTAAAAACTTGGATCAAAATTGAGTCCTACGTCACTCGGCTGGAGTTAAAGGAACTCAACTAAGAATACTTCACTGCACTTTAGGTGGGGTATACTCTGGCTGTGTGAAGAAAAGTTTTCATCTGTAAATTGTTTTGCAGCAAGTGCATCCCAATTAGGAAGTTAAAGGGAAGGTGCTGTTCTCTGGGAATCACCAATTAATCTGTAGCAGAGTCACTAAAACCATGGCATTTGTTTTAATTGTTCCTATAAGAAAATTCATCAGTCCACTAACAACTACTCTTTGCACGTTAATGGGGGACGTGGCCTTGGCGTGCAATGAAGGCTAGTGGCACAACAGCCAGCAAACAGCCTAGCGGGTGACCTGTGGAGAAGCAGACATTAGGAAAAACAAGCTTCTGCTCCCTTACAATTTATATGGGCTCTGAGGGCATGTGTATAAGGGAGGTATACTCCTCTTGATGCTGTCAAGAGTCTCTGCTGCAGCAGTAGGCTGCACCATGTAGGCCTTGTAGTACCACAGTGCCATTACGAGTAACGGGCACAAGCTCTGCACTGAGTTTGCCAGGCCTCAGCACCAAGGCTTGTCACGCCTGTGCTGTCCGAACTCGGTGTGACTTGCCTTCAGCTCGCCCTGGTTTAGCTGTGAGAGCGATTTCTCAAATTGACCAGGTGTCTGCATCTGATCTGCTTTACTTTTGTTTAGCTTTGTGTGTTACAGCTACAGTTTTATACAGATAGCAGTAACAAGCAGTTATTCTAGGTGGGATGAGATTTATACAACGCTGAAATACTGAGGTGGTGCAGAGAAGCATAGGCCTGGTATGAGAGCAGAGGCTTGAGAAGTGGAGACGGGGGACTTGGTGCAGAGGAGCGCAGGCGTGGGGTGATGAGAGATGGGCAAGTGCGGGCATGGGAGACCGCACAGTGGTAGACAACTCACCCATGGACAGTTGAAGAAATGCAGACTTGGAACTGGACAAAACTGGCTTTAGATGTAACAAACAGAACAAGAAATGGTGTTTGACATATGTAAAGGAAACCATATATAGTGCATTTGGATGTAACGTGAAGCTGCAGAGCAATGAAAAAAGAGAAGGGTGTAAAAACCTGCTAGCAAACATAAAAAAATGTTCCTAAGGAAGAACTCCACTCTTTTCCCAGCTTTTTCATTCCACTAAGACTTGTACTGATTTTCCAGTATCTCCAAAGCCAGCTTTTTTTCTGGATAGAAACTATAAAAGATCCTTCTTAAACAGAGAAAATCTGTTCTCCCTCTCTGCCTACCACATCCTTCAAGGCTAGACCTCTTATTCAGTTCTTCTGCCAGTCCAGGATCTCCAGAAGGCCTTTGAGTTGCAATAAACTCAGGACAGGAAAACTCTTCTCTGTCCCGGGCCCTTGCTCTATCTCCATTTTGTGCTTGTCTCCTAGGTACCATCTCCCTGCAGGAGTGGTTTTTTTGATGTGTTTCTCCTTCACTCCGTGTCTGATCTCATCCTGCAATGCAGGTTCACCCACGTTTTTTCTCCTTGAAATAATGCTGTATCCCCTCATTTGGAAAACAGAACTTCATCGAACTTAATAAAAATACAATAAAATGTAAGAGTATTCTTGGTCTGGCTCATGGAAAACTCTCTGTTGTGGACTTCAGAGACGCTAGAGGCAACCTCTTCAACCGTTTATTTATACTGCTGAGAAGAACTTCCAATAAACTACAAATATAACTTCATTAAAGAACATGTACTTGAACTTAATGTTACAGATTAATGAGCTTTTCTAAGCTAAATAATAACTTGGCTATTCTTTTACTCAAAACAGCTTGAAATTCTCACATGTGAGTGAAAATACTGTATTCCGAGTTGTTTGATTAGCCTAATAAAAAGTGAGTGTCTAAATGGTCTCCATGCTCTGTACAAGCTTTAGGAGAAGTTTTAGGATGGAGCAATGAGTGAAAGAAGGAAAAGATGAAAGAAGGACCTGCTAAAGTCAGTGGAAAATTTTGCAAAAATCCTATTTCGGGGTACCCAAGGCCTCATCAATTTTACTTTACTGAGAATAAATCTATGCCATCTACAATGCCTTTTGTTTTACTTCCTTCAGGTATACCTCATTAGGTGAGTATAATCTGCCAAAAAAGAACTTGCCTGAGTTTACTGATAGACATTATTTCCATAAACAGAAAAAGCTTCAGAACCTGTTTCATATATTCTGCTATGTTTGATCAAGTTTACACAAAACAAAACCTGGACATAATTTATATTATTCTCATGATGTGCCTTAAAAAATGCAACTTGATTTAAATCACAGTGTTGGGAAATGCTGGTTGCCATATTTCTCCTAGGACTCAAGAGTATTTGCGCAGTGTTTTTTATGACCCTTAGCGAACTAGCTAGTTTGTAAAACACAGTGCCTAGGTGATTAGAGGTATATCATCTGTCAGAATACAGTTGTGATGGATGTTTAACTGGTTTTGTCTGATTACCCATTGCTTTCTGTACACCTCTAGATGGGCTGATCAGCCTGACAGAGAAGCACCCAGCCCCTGGGGAGCATGCGGGGTGTGCAGGGCGGCAGATACTGACGACTGGAGTCCTGCAGCAGCAATCTTGCTGTCACTCTTGAAGAGGAAGCAGCGGATGAGTCACCAGCCGCAGGGAGACACCCAGGAGTCTGGAAGGGTGCTTTCCACAGCTCAGAAGCGCTGCAGGGTGGCCTGAGCATCTGCAAAGGTGCAATGGAATGCAGTGGGTCCTATTGCTACAGATACTGTTGTGCAGGCAGCAAAGAACAAATGGATGCTGTGTCTGGCTGCCAGCAGGGCTAGACAATGAGGTGCAGTTTTTTAGCGATGAGTAGGAAAGATGCTCTAATTACCACAGGAAATAATTAAGATTTTTTTTTTTTTCCAGATGCCTTCTGCAGTCTGGAGCATATCCAGCCTACATCTGCACCCTTGAGTAGAGGTCCTCTCAGTGCCATGAGGCTGCGCATTGCTTTTTCTAGTACTTCCCGGGAGGGATGAGTGTTTGCAGTTGCCCATGCCTGCAGCTGTGAATACAATGCACAATTACCCTTTCTAATAAGGGTAATCAAAGCATTGATTAAAAATCTCCAGTTAGTCAGTTTAAATTTTTCATAAAATGCTGAAGACTGTTGTTGTAAGGGTGGAAAAGAACTAAATTTTTGGAAGAGTTCTTGCCTGTCTTTAAATCACCTTCCTGATATTGACTGGCATAGTTATTCTATTTTCATACTGGAGTCATGTTTTTTAAATAGATTGTTAATGAACTTATCAGTAAGTTTGTGATACCCTCTTCAAGCCACTGGAGGAAAAAATGCTTCACTTAGTGATAAGCTTTCTAACCAGCTATCATGATGTTATGTTTTCAAACCTTTCTCTTACAGGCATAGATCTTCAAAAAATGTTCCTTTTATCTGGGGGTTTGTTTTACCTTTTTTTGTCAAAACCAGCACAATAACAAGGATTAGTGGCAGAGCTAGGTAAAAAATATTTGGAAAAAAATGTTATTTTGAGATAAATGGAGATAAATGATAAAATGGAGGAAGAAAAGCATAAGTGAGAGAAATGAACTTTTGATTCTGAGGAATGTTTAAGACTCTAGAGAGTCTAGTATGTGCCTTGGGATGAATAACAGCTCACCATGTCTACCTCTTCATTCCGTGTTAGTAGCCAAAATGCAACTGAAGACTGTGCAGGTATCATTTAGGAAGCTTAAGGGAGAAAGAATGTTCATGAAAGCCTTCAAGCCTTTAGTACTTTTCAGTTGTTTTAAATTTTCCTCAGTGAGGTTGAAAATCTACTGCAATTTGATTCTCTCTGTTACTGCATAGCAAAAATATTTTCTTTTCAACCAATGCTTATTATGAAGGACGTCTCTTGTATTCCTTAGAAATTACAAACCACAGTGATCATGGGTGCAGGACATGTGCAGTGAGCTGTGCTTTGGAGGCCTTGGGCAGGCTTGCAGTCCCGTGGGAGGAGGCAGCGGGGAGGGACAGCAGGCGATGACAGCTTGCCCCAGCACAGCAGGCATCAGCAGTGGCAAAAGCGCAAAATCTCATTTGTGGGCAAAGAGAAAACACGCTTTTAATAAGGCCAAGAATTACTATATATGTAATTGAAATCTTAACAGCTTAATCCAAGAATCCATAGTAGTCCAGATCTAATTGTTTCAGAAAGAGAAAGAATATGTTTATGCAGAAAATGTGTTAATAATAATAGAGACAATAATACCATTAAAACCGTTATACTCGCACTTCCTTGCTTCTGTTTTTCTTGGTGCTATGCTCACCCTCCACTACTCCTTGGGGTCCTCAAGCTGGTGGTATCACTCTTGTGTTGGAGGTGATGTGAGGGGGTGCTACAGCAAGTCATCAGCATCTGGAGTCCTTTGCCAGGATGGGTATGTTGTTCGTGTTGGTGGTTTCTTCTTCCTCACTGTAGGATCCACTAGGGGTCATTTTTGTATGTTTCCTGTCATGCTTTCATACATTTTTCTTCCTGCTGCTCCGTTCTGCATCTGAATTGTGGCTTTGCCTGTGTTAGACATGGTCTCCTTGTTCTCTTTGTCACACCTAAAGACAGTTTTGTCCAGCTCTAAGTCTGCATTTTTCTACCTGACCGTTCATTAACGGCATGTTGTGTATAGCTATGAGGTCTCCCATTTCAGCCTGTGCCCCAACTCTTATCACCCCACGCCTGCGCTCCTCTGTGCGCATCCTGTGTCTCCACCTCTCAAACCTCTGCTCTTACACCAGGCCGGTATTTCCCTACACTACATCATTATGTTAGTCAAGAAACTCTGATCAATTGGGAAAAATGTTGTTCAGGGTGAACCAAGTAAAAGAAAGCTGCAGGCAGGTCAAGAAAAACTCAGACAGAGCAGGCCTGACAGGTCTCTGTCCCGAGGCCTCGCCAGCACCGTGCAAAGTTCATGGCCAGTTACCAGTAATGGCAGCACTGTATTGCCTGGCTGAGGAGACTGGGGAGGTCCACGATGATTGGGGAAAGGAAACTGTCCCACCCATCTTCAAAGGCGGCCAAAAGGGTCATCTGGGAAACTACAGGTGGATCAAATTCACTTTGGTTCCTGAGAAAATCACAGAGGGTGTCCTCTCAGGTTTCTGGGAGGAAATCTCACAAAGGAGAAGAAAGTGATTGGGAACAGCCAGCGCATACTTACCAAGTGTAAATCACACCTGACCAACCTGATTGCCTTCCAGCGTAAAGCGACATTCATTTGTGGATGAAGAAAGAGCGACGAATGCCATTTACCTGGACTGCGACAAGGCTTGCAGCACTGTCTCCCACATGGTAAGGTGCTACTGCCTGGTTGAGCAGTCAAACAGAGAGGTAAGACCTGGCTGGGCCCAGCGGAGGAGCTGGCTGATGGCCTAGTGACCGTCAGAGCACAGCAGGGCCTGTCCTGGGACCTGTGCCGTTGAACATCTCTATCGGTGACCCAGAGCAGGTGATGGAGCATGCTCTCCTTGAGTTTGCAGATGACACCGGCCTGGGGACCTGGTCGACAGAGCACGGGCAGGGCTGCCATCCAGACGGGCCGGGGCTGGCTGGAGGAATGGGGTGACAGGAACCCCATGAGACTCAGCAAGTGCCGGGTGCTGCCCCAGGCAGGAGCGGGGCTGGAGATGGCTGTCAAGGAGCAGCTCTGGGGAATGCCTGGCATCCCTGTGGGCAGCGAGCGGGATGAGAGCCAGGCCCCAGCGCAGGACAGCCGTTGCCCAGCCAGGAAGAGGTGGTGGGGCAGTCGGGCTGGAGCACTCACCCCGTGAGGAGCAGCCCTGGACAAGGTGACACTGTTGGGGCTGACAGCTGCCGCCCGGAACGCGTGAGGGGTTATTGGGGAGATGGGGCAGTGTCACGGGCAGGGTCCGGTGGGAGGGTGGGAAAGCAGGGCGCACGTGGGGAGAAACCTTTTATCCCTGGGCAGCGGAGTGGGACCCGGAGAGGCTGTGGGATCTCTGTCCATGGAGGTTTTTGAAAGCCGAGGAGGTAAAGCCCTGAGCAACCTGGTCTGAGCCAGGGCCGGCCCCACGCTGAGCAGGGGCTGGGGCAGAGACCCCCGAGATCTCTTCCCAGTTGAGTTATTATTCTGTGATCATACAAACTGCTCTAACGTGTAACAGCTCAGATTTTTCACATTAATTGTATTTCTTCCAACATATTTAGATTAATTAGCTTAATGATTTAATATTTTTTTCTAGGTTCTGAAACACATCAGTGAGACACCTAGATTAATCCTGATTTTAACTGATTTTTTTTCTTACGAATTACGTAGCTGCAACCCTTTTGACATAGAGATCTATAGTAATCAATCAGGTATTTTCACTACATCCAGGAGAGGGCACTGCAGCATGAACAGAAAGCCTGCAGCCTCTCTCATGAGTATAGCTGACTCATTATTTTTGGAAGAAATAATAAATGTTAAATATAACCAGGGTATTTGCTAAAGATTATTTTTGGTGCATTCTATTTTCACTACTATTTCTAGTCTAAACCACTAAGTATACAAAAAATTATATACATTTTTAGATTTCCTATTTTAAAACAGCAGTTTTAATCCTACATTTTTATGTCAGAATTTGAAGTAGTGCTAATGTATAGTGTTCATAGTTGTTTTTGTTTTACTGTAGTGGGGGTTGTTAAACCATTTAAGTTTTTTCTGTGTACTTTTTTTCAGTCTGAAGAACAAATTTAACCATGTATCCTGATTTGAGACAGAACAAAACCAATTTTCCTTTCAGTAATTTTGATTTTCAGTTAAGTCTCTTCTAACTGACTGCACTCTCTGAAATTAACAGTGTATTTTTCAGACAGTGTCCACTTCTAGTAGTGATAACACCTGATGTTTATAGTGACCACCAAGGGATGGTGTGCAGAGATGCTCCTGCTTGTACTTATTGCTCTAACAGCCAAGGTCAGCTTACTCTGTTATTTGCCCTGTTGGAGGGTGGGAAGCGGAAAAGCGTAGAGAGGTTGCATGTACGGGGAGGAGCAGACAGGACAGGGGACCCAAAACTGACCAAAAAGGCATTCCATCCCATCTGCCTCATGCTCAGTATAAAAGCTGAGGGATCAAAGGGGTCAAGCTTTTTCTTCTTCAGTGACTGGTGTCTGAGGAGGACTCTGTCCGGTCTTCTGCCTTTGATCCCAATCCGTGCATTCCTGAATCCAGATCTGGAATCCAGTTTCCATCTGCTGCTGAGTCCAGTCCCAGTGCCTGCCAGTGACGTGATCGTCATCCTGGGACCTCCATACTGGCTTTGTATATATTTGCATATATTTAATTATTTTCCTATTAATATTATTATCTTTTCTTTTTAGTGTTAATATTTCATTATAGCTGGTTTAGTTTGTTTTTCAACCCATAAATCTCTCTCCCTTATTCTCTTTCCTTTTGCCTTCTGGGAAGGGACAGGGGTTAACAGAGAGCATCTGTTGTTCATGTAGTGGGCAGCCCAGCCTAAACCTTGACACTGTGCTTATTTCTGTGTACTCTTATGTCAGCAGGAGCAGACTTTAACCATGAAATTTCAGCAAGGAGCTACCACCGTTCATGAGAAGAATATGCTAAATGACAGTGCTCTGTAGTTCATATGATCTTCTAATGAGGTAAATAAGCTTCAAAAATTGGAATGGTTTTACCAGTTGTACTCAACTATTTCCTAGTCAAAGTAAAAATGTGTAAAGGAAAATTGGAGTTAGAGCAAAACTTGCAAAGAGGCACACTGCAATGCAATCATATTTAAATGTATTTAAAGGGCTTAAATAGCATGTGGAACATAATCCTAGGGTAACACTCCCTCCTCTGTTATTCTTTTTGGAAAGAGTATGAGCCTAGATGTACCCAAGCATGTCAGAGTGCTGAGGAGTCAGTCCATTAGATCTCAGCTGGCCTGACATACGATTGCAAGTCTTATCCCCAGACTGGTGATTAATGAAGAGGGTGACTGTATTGAGACAGGTGGTACAGCAGTAGGTGGGCGTGATACAAGAAATCAGAAGCCTGTCATTTCATTTCAGTGGTGTCAGGGCTGTAGAACAGATTTTGAGGAAAAGAATATTCAGAAACAGAAGGTAAACAGGGAGGGCGGAAATTTCGTATTAATGTATCTCTAGCATAAATGTGCTAGACTAAGCTAATGATTGATCTTGGATGAGAGAACTGATTTTCTAGACAAAGAAAATCGCAAAGTCTTAATTTAGCTGAACTTTAAGCATTTGGTCACTTGAGTCATGGCACAATATTGGCTAAGATGCAGAACATGACCTCAGAACTGTTAACAAAAGAAAGGAAGGTTTGGTAAATTTTGCTGTTGACATAACACTAGAAGGTAGTGATTGTATAGACGAGAATGAGAATAGCATACAAGAAAAGTAAATGGCCTTGTAGGCTGTATTAATAGAAATGCTATGAATATTGATAGTGCATCATACGAGATAAAGTACTTCTAACTCAAACAAGAATTTCTGCTGTAACTTGGGAGCTGATTATCAGGAGAAGGGGAATCCTATGTCTGGATTTCTTTCACAGCAAACAGCAATTTCAAGGTTTGAGACACAATGGCCAGTGGTGGACCTATCCTTTATGAATTTTACCAGCTGTCTTTTAACCTATTTATTTTATTTTCCATGTTATTTTATGACTCATTGTACACTCATAGAATCGTAGAATACCAGGTTGGAAGGGACCTCAAGGATCATCTGGTCCAACTTTTCTTGGCGAAAACAGTCTTGACAAGATGGCCCAGCACCTTGTCCAACTGAATCTTAAAAATGTCCAGTGTTGGGGAATCCAGCACTTCCCTGGGGAGATTATTCCAATGGCTGATTGTTCTCATTGTGAAAAATTTTCCTCTTGTGTCCAATTGGAATGTCCGCTGGCGTAACTTACCCCTCATCTTTTCCATGTGACTCCTTGTAAAAAGACAGTCTCCATCTTCTTTGTAGCTACCCTTTAAATTCTGGAACATGATGATAAGGTCTCCCTAAGCCTTCTTTTCTCAAGGCTGAATGAACCCAGTTCTCTCAGCCCTTCCTCATATGGCAGGCTTCCCAGTCCTTGGATCATCTTTGTGGCCCTTCTCTGGACCCTCTCAAGCCTGTCCACATTTTTTTTTGTATAGTGGGGACCAAAACTGAACGGAGTATTCCGGGTGTGGCCTGACGAGGACTGAGTAGAGTGGGATAATAACTTCTTTATCTCTGCTGGTGATGCCCTTGTTGATGCAACCCAGCATCCTGGTGGCTTTCTTTGCCGCAGCAGCAGACTGTTCATTCATATCGAGCTTGTTGTCCACCAGGACTCCCAGGTCCCTTTCCGCAGAGCTGCTCCCCAGCCGGTGTTGTGGACAGCTGGCTAGATCCCTGCATGTACTGCACGCCTGGATTATGTTTTCCCAGGTGCAAGACCTTACAGTTGTCGTTGCTGAACTTCATAAGGTTCTTGTTAGCCCACTCCTCCAGCCAATCCAGGTCTTCCTGCAGGATGGCTCTCCCTTCTGAAGTGTCCACTTCCCCACTTCCCCACTCAGTTTGGTGTCATCGGCAAACTTCATCAGGGTACAGAGGTACAGGCCTGTCAGTCTGACTTCAGTGCTGGAGACAGTTATGGAGCAGCGTAACAAACTGGCTGGAGGGCCGGGCCCAAGGAGTTGTGGTGAATGGAGTTAAATCCAGTTGGCAGCTGGTCACAAGTGGTGTTTGCCAGGGCTCAGTACTGGGGCCAGTTCTGTTTAATATCTTTATCAATGACCTGGATGAGGGGATCGAGTGCACCCTCAGTACGTTTGCAGACGAAACCAAGTTGGGTGGGAGTGTTGATCTGCTGGAAGGTGGGAAGGCCCTACAGAGGGATCTGGACAGGCTGGATCGATGGGCCAAGGCCAATGGTATGAGGGTCAGCAAGGCCAAGTGCTGGGTCCTGTACTTGGGTCACAACAATCCCATGAATGCTACAGGCTTGGGGAAGAGTGGCTGGAAAGCTGCCTGGCAGAAAAATCACCATTCTGTGCGTCTGTGAAGACCAAAGATTTTATTCAAATCCTTATCACCTGCATCATCCACTACATCTGGTTACTGCATTGATTTCTGGGTTTTGAGTCTGGGTGATGCACAGCTTAGTCCTATTCTGTGTTCCTTCAAATAAGTCAGATTTAAAAACCAAACCAACAGAAAATGTTACACTAAGGACAGGACCGTTGCTAAACTAGAATTTTTGTCTGAAGAAGCGCACATTTGCTATGGGACAGACTGTCATCTGCCTGACCTCAACAGCCACCTAGATCCAACCCTGCTGAGGTCCTTTTAAGCAGCAGGTGCCTGTGGGATACACTGCATCTCAGGACCACACAGGTTGTTTATGTGCAATTTGCAGTTCCGGGCTAGCTGGCGCCCACCAAGGTAGCTGTTCCAACAGGAATGCCAGTAGGGGCAGCCCCGTGCATCACTCAGCCAATAACCCTGTCCAGCTACTGATGCTGCACAGCTGCTGAAATATGTCCATGACTTTACATCTCTTTTTGAATCTATTTATACTCCTCTATAATGTCTTGGAAATAAGCTCCTTAATCTAATTGTGTTGTATGAAAAAAGTCTTCTGCCTGTCTTAAACATAGTATTTGCTGTTTTGAAATTGACTTTTTGAATCACATGAAGCAGGGAAGAGTTCTCTATTATATTTATTGCTTCACAGGCTACCATTACACCCTCTAATATTCAGTCAACAATTTGAAGTCCCACAGTCTGTATTCAATATTCCTTATACAGAAGCAGTACTATGCTGTTATTACGCTTGTTGCCATTCTCTATAATTTCTTTCAATTCTTACGTAGTGTTTTAAAGCAAGAATTTAATACAATATTGAAGATGCCAAGACATTGTGGATTTATGCATAATGATTCTTTCCTTTTCAATATTCCTTTTCTATTAGTTCCTTACATTCTATTTTTCTTTGAACATCTACTGAGCCTAGAGCTGATGTATACACAGAATTAGCTGTTGCAGTGCCGAGATGTCTTCTCTGAAAGAAAATGGTTAGTTCAGAGTCCATCACTTTCCTCATTCTGTTGCTTCCCTGCCACCACTGCGTGTACAACCTACACTGAACAGTGACTTCCACCTGCTACTTTACTTCCTCAGAAAGGCTCAAGGGACAGAATAATTCCTCTCTATTGCTATGACTTTGTAAATATCTCTGAGGTGACCAGGTGCCCAACATCAGTGACTGTGCATCCAAGCCACTAAGGGGAATCAAGAAAGGAAGAACAGAGATGTGCCTCGATGTCTTCTGCAGCCTTGGCTCTTGTTAAGAGCAAAAAGCAGGTGTGGATCCCTCAGGGACAAGGCACAACACTCAGCACGTGAAAGCTTTAATGAAAGCGTGGCGTTTCCACTGTGGGAGTCCTGGGGCACCAATGCCAATCAAATGGGGATGTGGTGCAGTGGAACCCTGGTCAGGAGTGAAGCTCAAGGGAAAGCACGGCAGGGGTCGATAATAAAACTTGTGCTGATTAACATATCATACATATGCAATGTCCTGTTTTACTCATTAGCAAACTCACTGATATAGCTCAGGTGCTGTTGTTTGAATTCTGAGATCCGCAGCTGGCCTTCATGTTGGCGCCTGTGTAAGGGTATGTGCAGATGGGGAGGGAAGCGAACTATCCCAGGTTGCCGTAACAGTGAGATAAGATGTGCCTGGGGACTTTGCATACTCAGATGGGGGACGTGATCTGTCCTGGGTTACTGTTACAAAGCCTTCTTGCACCCAACAGGTCTCCATATTGCTTCCCTTGTGTCCAACAAAGGAAGAATATAACCTGTTTCCAAACTGCCACAATTTACTTTGAAGGTGCTCTTATACAGGTCTCCACAGGCCTGTTCTTCAGGAACATGGCTGTGTGGTCAGCCCCAACACTTCTAAGTTTACTGTATCCATGCTAAAAGATTACAGATTAGTGCAAGGGCAAAAGATACTTCTCAGTGCTTGGGTATCCTGTCTGTGCCGGGAACATGCAGTCTTGAATATTATCTTTCCGTTTTAAGGATATGACTCATTCAGTATTCATGCTGGGTGCAGAAGGAAGCAGGATGAAGTTCCTGTGGCTATTGGAGTGAAAAGCCAGATCTGAAATTTACCCAACTTTTTAAAACACCCGACTCCAAATTAAATACCTTTTCTCTTCCTGAACTGAAACAGCACTCTAATGTTATGTCAGCTTGCTCTTCAGAAGTGGATGCTCTAACACGCTACCAGCCTACGTAACAATGTGCGCTCTGAAATGCTAACATCACATAATCCACTCTTCTAGCAGCTCATGTTGTAGCAGCAGCCTTCGAGCAGTGCAGTTCCCATTACAGCAGCAGGACTTCTAACATCTCCTCCTCTGGCTTTGCAGAGATGTGCTCTCCAACATCATGCTTCTGTCACGGCAACAACATGCATCTGGGCAGCTCCCATCCTGCCAGACACATCCTAGCATTGGCAGCAGCACGCACACTGACATTTTAACAATGAGTTCCAGCACGTTTCTTTTGAACAGCACACTTTCTAACATTAAAGCAGCATGACTGCTGGCAGTGCACATACCAACAGCACACCTCCCAGACGTGTGCCTTCTGTCACTGTAGCAGCACACCAGCCAGCGTCGTGCACGCCAGCACCCTAACGCATGCAGCATGGCAGTTGCAGGTGGATGACAAGTGCTCTAATAATGTTCTTTGTAACATGATAACAGCTCTCTCATGAATGGCTTGCTTCCTGCTGTCCTAAGGGTGCATACACTGACACCTCACCTTCCAGATGCACATGTGCTGGCATGCTTTCTGCCATTTTAACAGTATGTTTTCTAATGGCACCCCTTCTGACAGAACTTGTTTTAAAAATCACATTTTCTACCATTCTGTTTCAAGCTCTCAAAAGAGTGATATCAACATTCTTCTGACAGGACTTGTTTGGGCGATGCTGCCAAGGTCAGTCCCACACACACTAGCAATGGGATTTCTGTCCTTCGTGCAGCATGCACTCAAGCACCAGGCCTTGAAAAAGCTGGCTTTTTTCATTCTAACAGGAAAGAAAGGCATAAGGGAAATAAAAGAGTTGCCCTAAATTGGAGGCTTTTAGTCCCAGAAGGAAGAGGGAGGTAGAGTAATTGAAATTTTTTTGGTTGTAACCGAAGTGGAAAAGAACGAAGGCTCTGTCACCGTATTGGTCTGTTAAAAGGCTGACAAACTGGCCAGATCAAAGTTTTGGCAAAACTAATATGGCAGTAGTGCTGATGGGGAGTTTTAACTGCCCAAGCTGCAAAGGGATTAAAAAAGGGAAACCTGCAGCAAGTTCTCGAAACACACTGGGAACATTATTACTTTTCTTCACCACATGGGGAAAAATGGGGGGAAAAGGACAGTGTTGAATTTTTTTTAAGGCAATAGCAATAAAATTGAGTACATGAAGGGGGAAGACAAAGTGAGTGAGCTTTCACAGTGAGCCTTTGGGATGGGATAGAAAAAGAATAACAGAACAACAGTCATAGGCTTTAGAAAAGCAGCCATCGAGTTATTGATAAAATTAGGCAGGTTCTGTTAAGGGACGAGCCCAAAAAAGGAGAATGCATGGAGAATTGAATTTTTAGTAGCTTAGAATAAGAGTCCTGGCACAGAAGAGGAAGACTAGAAAGAGTGCTAAGAAAGTAAGTTAGTGGTATTGTAGGGTATCTGTTGATTTAATGGGTCTGGAGGAGGAGATGTGCTCTCCATGGCACAGGGGGGAGAGGATTAGGATGACTGCTTCCAGAAATGCTGATTCACACAAAACTAGATTCACACAAAACTGGTACACAATTTTGCTCCTGCATCATGGGCCAAAGGAGCAGAAATATTCCCAGCTGTGCCAGCAGCATTCTGTCAGACTGTTGAGCCAACAAAAATGGGAGGTCTCTCTCCGGTTCCTTGTTAGTTTCTTCTTCTGCATCCAGTGGCCAGTGACTCTCCTGGTGCATTGCTTCTTCTGTGCACAAACCAGCTCCACAATTTTTGATTTTCGCTTCCCTCGGAGCGCACCTCGAAGATCATCCTAGACAGCGCACTGCTTCTGGGTAGCCTCTTAGAGAAAGGCAGTCCCAGCTAATAATCTGACCAATCAATCAAAGACCTGCTGAAAATTATAGTAAGGCTGGTTTCATAAATTATTTTTTTTCTACTCATATTTTGTCAATGGCTCACAGAAGTTTTGCGAAAGATACAGTCTTAGTCTGCAGATTTAACTCCCCAGTTTAACTTGATGAAGGAATCTGTATTTTGCCTATATGAACTGTTCCCTTGCTATACGTTTAGTAGTCTTGGCAAATTACAAGTTTTAAATTCATAGTTTCTGAGGTAAGCAAATGAATTGTATGCTGTCTTTTTTTTTTTTATCTCGTATTTGAAAACAGACACACAATCTTTTAAGTATTATTACCAATGTTTGAGGTTCATCCAGGCAGGTGTCTACAGTGTCCTACTCATTAATTAAAGGGCAGTCCTGCAACATCTTACTGCTTTCATTTGTATTGCTGCTGAGGCATTGCACAGTGCCCAAGAAGTCGATGGGCACGTGTACATGGTAATTCCAGCAGCAGCATTCATAGGAATATCTGAGCCAGGAAGCACACGGTAAATTGATATCAATGTGGAATTGAATACCTGCTAACCACTGCGCCTCTCCTTGAAACTCTATTATCTGGGTCATCACTTTGTATGTTAGAATTTTATACTGATTTACACTCTGCTCTGGTTTAAAGCTTTGTGATAACTGATGCATTGTAATTAAAAATAAAATTAACCAGATTCTCCCAGTTCACATAAAATGAGAAATCTTTGCAGTTAGCCTTAAGTATGCTAAGGTGAGAGAATTGAATTTTGACAAATTAATAATGCAGTTACTACAGTCACTGGCAAGACACATTCAGAGTGTTAGAATTCACTAACCTCTCAGGTAAATTATTTCCTCTTCTGAGAATTGGAAGCTGTATGATTCTACAACTGAGCTCACTACCTTTTACATGAATCATTGATATGGCTCTATACTAACCTGATTTAGTTAAGTTCTTATTCTGCTAACATCACCGCTGTATCTGACATCACCAACATCTGTTGTGCTCTATTTTTTCCCCCTCACATCTTCCCAAACAGACGTGTGCAGTGCAGAGTAGTTTGCAATGACTATATGCAAAAAGAGGGAAGCGGAGTGTTTGACCAAATTGATGTTGGTGATTGACCGACATTGCTGTGCGTTTTGTGAGAAGTTAATTAGGCACTTTTTTACAGAAACCACCATGACTATTATGTATTTTCTGTCATTCTGAGCATGTGGCTAATTTGTAGGCATGTAGGTATGTAAAATGTGAGATTCTTTTCATGTTAAGGACTTGCGGAGCTGTTTTTTCAAATCAAGATTTGGCTTGGGTATATTTCATGGAGGCACCAAAAGTATCTTGCTGGTAGTAGCATTTACATGTGCGTCCAAGACTGGCTGCACAAACACTCGTACTGACTCATAATGCTGGGAAGTATCATCTGACAGAGGGAAGAACCAAGGTGGCAATTAGTTTCTAGTGATCACAAAGTCAGTGTGACATCTTTCTTAACTGTTTTTGTGCTTGCCTTTTGTTTGTATGCTGTTGGACTTTTCTCAAGCAAATAGCAAGCTACCTTTAATTCTCTAATTTCACAAATTCCATTTTTTTCTGTTTGTTACCAATCATTCTGCCAGGGGTAGACAGGCAAAAGGTTCCAAGCTGAGAAACAATATTAAGCCTTTGATGAGTCTCTAATTATCAATATCCCTGGTGAGATACAATTTTTATACCAATCCATCTGCTTTATGTTTCTTACAGCTTCCTCAGAGGCCAGGTTTCAAGGGAAAGGTTCAGGTTCAGGTTTTCTGGCATTTTATCTGGCAATCTCAGGGCCTGCAGTTCCTCAGATAGCTAGTTTGTAAAACAGCAAACTCAAGAGGAAATTGCATCCCACAGTGCATTAGAACTGTTAATGGCCATAGACACATTTGAATGGAAGGTCGTATTGCACATTATTTTACAATCCCTACAAAACCTGTTTGTTTTCTAATTTTTGCCATTTTTTGGATCCACTCGGGGATTCAAACAATTAAAATGTATTAAAAATGCTTAGTTTAGATCATGATCACTCCCCTCTGTGCCTTTTGAAAATTACACATGTGTGTTAATCAGCAGACCCCATCTAATGACTATGACCAGGAGCAAGGGGTTGTCCTGGTAGTCGACGCTGCCAGGGTCTTTCGTGAAGGCAGGTTGGGGTGGCGCGAGGCCTGGCCAGGCAGTCACTTTGGCTCCCTCCATGGTGCAGAAGGGAGGTAGGGCTCTGACACTCCGTGGGGCTGGGGAGGTGGGCCTGGGCGCCTCATGGGGAACAGAGGTGTGCTCGGCCACATGGCAGGCCACGGCAGAGGCAGATGGGGAGGAATGTTGGAGAGAATCAGGGTTTTGCAGTGGAGCAGCCCCAAGAGCTGAGGGTGTTGTGTTGTGGGAGGAGATGAAGATAAGAACGTGCATGATGATCTGGGGAAAATCTGGAGGCAGTGGAGGCACGCTGATGAAAGGCACCTGCAAGTCACCCATCTTTTGACGCAAGTGCCTCTGAAATGTGTTGTCTAAAATGTATCCCAGTGAGCTGTGCCTGCTCCTTTCCCTGACCAAATCTACCTCAAGAAATGGACAGAGTGTGAAGAGCTGTTTCTGAAGAATAGCCATGCGCAGGTTGAAAGGCTATGGGTAAGAATAAGAAACCAAGGCAACAAAGGGAGTCTTGTAGTTGGTGTCTACTACAGGCTGCCTGATCGAGGGGACCCTATTGATGAAGCCTTCTTACGGAAGGCATCGTGCTCACAGGGTCTCGTCCTGTTGGGGGACTTCAGCCACTCTGACATCTGCTGGAAAAGTAGCACAGCGAGCTGTAGGCAATCCAGGAGACTCCTGGTGTGCATCAAAGATAACTTCTTAAGCCAGGTAATACACAGCCCACCAGAGGAGGTGCAATACTGGACCTGATGGTCACCAACACGTGAGCCAATTGGTGACGTCAAGATTGGAGGCAGCCTGGGCTGCAGTGATCACGCACTGGTTGAGTTCTCAGTCCTGAGGGATGTGGGTCAGAGGAAGAGTGAAGTCAGGACCGTGAACTTTAGGAAAACATAATTCCAGCTCTTCAAGGAGTCAGTCAATAGGACCCCCTGGGAAACTGCCCTCAGGGACAGCTTCTCAGCTGTGAAAGACTACCTGCACAATGCTTAGGTCTTCTGCTTCTGATGCTTTCTGCTCAGAGGCACTGCACCAGCTGGACGTGGGAGAGGACTGAGCTGACAAATAGGCCAAACAGCTCGGGGCAAACTTGAAAGGTTTGGGGAAAACAGTTTATGCAGCCCGCTGAGTAGGGATGAAGAGGAGTTGGAAGAGGATGTCATTGCATGTATTCCTCCTAAACAGGCACAGAATGAAAGACATACTGGAGCCAGGGAATCAACACGGCTTTTTCCCAGAGACAAGAACATGCCCTGAGAAGTTTTGGGGATCAAATCCAGCTGGCACCAGGATTGTGCTTGGCTCCTGTTTTGCTTGTGCTCCCAAAAACTCACCAAAGCAGCCCCTAGGAGTGTGCTGGTGTTGAACCCTTGCACCATACTCCTGCCTGTCTTGGGGATCTGGGCAATTTCCAGGATGGTTTTCCTCCAAGGAGGAGTCTGTAGTTTGAGCTCCTCAAGCCACTGCCTTTCCTCATGGCATGGCTCTCACCAGCTCTGCTTATCCTCGTGGTGGATGCTTGCTCTTTGGAGAACACCACCAGAAAGCTGATCTGGGCACTGTTGCCAGTCTCATCTGCCTCGCTTTTTTCCCAAATTTGACTATAAAATAGGTGCTGAGAGAGCTACAGGGCTACATCATTCCGCTCTGAGCACCCTGCACAGCCTAAATAATTTACAGTTCAGACCTACCATGGCTACTCAGCTTTTAACTGGTAGATCCAGCTGGAACCTAAAGTATCAGTTTTAATTAAATAGAAGATTAACAGGAGTAAATTTTCCCCTGATATTTTAAAATTCTGTTGTGTTTTTTTATGTAGTGCATTCTAAGCCAATTTAAGCAGCCTTAATTTAGATTTTCTGCTTATTTTTTTAAATAGTCATAAATTCAGTATAGACCGAAACTAGAAATGCATCTGTAAGCACTGGCTTACTTCTATAACAACCTTTGTATGAACTGCTTACTATTAGACTGTGGAAATTGGATTTTGCTTCATGAAACTTTCATGCAGTTTTCATGAATTTCCTAAGGACTAATCACCAGATCTTTCAATGCATATCCAGCTGATGAGACACAGTCAAGGCTTATGAGTCCTAAATCCCATTTACTATCTCAAAACCCACAGCATTTTAAAAGAAACATTATGATGCACTGTGAAAAATCTATTACCTCCCTGAAACAAAAGCTGGGACAGATACCAAGTGCTTACATTTTGGTAGGGTAATCAATCATTCTGAAGTTAGAAGGGAATAGCTCATTTACATATTTTTCCTGAGGAGCAAAGGGGACTATAGTATTTGGTATCTCACCTGGTAAACAAGTTTGGTGTTTGCCATTGCAGTGGTACAACCAAATTCTTCTGGCATTGTCACTGATGGCATCAGCTAACCCATGGTAGGTAACCCAACTTGTGGCTGTACAGGCAATCATTTTCTCATTAAGGTGCAAAGCTGAAAGACAGTAATATTAACAATGATTTGAACTAACAGCTGCCTTTGGCCAAAAAAGGGGGAACACAATAGGGACTTTCAGTTCTGGATAGTTGAATGGTTATAGCTTAGTTTAGCCTCTCACTGGGAGCTTTAGCACTAATATGAGCTGTAGGATGAGCAGGGGAATCGTGTAAGATAAGCTTCCTAGCCTGCTCAGTGGTGCTCCTGCATCCTGATGTGCAAATGCACCAACCCGTATGGCCAAGACTGGTGTACTCCTTTGCTGTATGATGGGTAATCAGTAGTCCCAGGGCCAGATGTGCTTAGCAGGTTCTTCTCCTTTCCTACACAGTTCTCCACTCCATCCCTCCTTGACCCATGCTGTACTTGTCTGTTTGCTTACACAGAAGCAAAATAACCAATAACACAAGTAAAATTCCCTTGAATCTTCTGGGAAGTAAAAATAGATGAATGTTCCTTAATCCCAGGAATCAGAACAGCCATGCAAAGAAAACATTCTAAAAAGGGTGGAATTCAAAACCTGAAAGAAAATTCCAAATTAATAATGCTATGTACAGTATTTCAGGTTTGGATCCCACAGGAACTTTCTGAAATTTATTTCAACAGAAAATCAAAGCAGAAAAACTGCAGTTTCTCTACAAAAACTATTAAAAGTTGAAAAGGGAAAGAGGGCAGCACGTTGCTGTAATGTTTATGGTGGCACTGCTTCATAATTGGTCTGCAGAAAAGTTTTGCCTGTTGGAATTAAAGAGTTTTTTTCTTCAGGCAGAATTTTCTCAGGACTCATTAAAAAAAAAAAGTGACAGAAAGCTGCTGTGCTGACACTCTGGTTTTCTAATGAGTGTGACACTGTTTGTCTTGGCCCCTTTGGTGGCTCATGTAAAAGTGCTGACTGCGCTAGACTGATGTGTGCAAAGCGAGGCTGCTGGATCTTTGATCTAAGATCCCACTGGGCACTACCACCAAGGGTGTAATTAGTGACAGAAACTGAGCATCATTTTGCATTAAGCACTTGTAAGCTATGCAGGTGCGTGTATTTTATGTGTGTGTGCCAACCGCTTATTCTGTCTTGGTTACGAAAAGGCAGGGAGCTATTCTGCACGTGATGGAAAGGGCATCTGTGGGCCACTGGAACCGAAGAGAGCATTGATGGCAAGAAAGAGGCAAGGGAAATAGTGAAACTTGGCTAGTTAGTGTTCTCAGTGTTAATCCAGTATTCTAATGCCATTTCAATGCGAATGAATGAGGTGAGAGGGCCCTTGCTGGTGCTAGCTGTAAGGTTCTGTGGAAGGAGAGAGTGTCTGCTCCTTCAGGATTATCTGTTCAAGCACCTTGTTAAGTGGGAAGATGAGGAAATCGTGGGAAGCAAAGCGTACAGAGGTACAAACCTGACTGCCAAACTAAACCACAGCTAATGACAAGAACCAAACCTGGTGAGTTACACTAATTTATAAGAGGATGTGGAGTGTAAGAATGCTTATTTCAGTAAGATTACCTAGTAATGGACCTTGATAAAGTGGGATGATAGGTAAAAGGAGGGCAATAGGCAGAAAGGGGAATAAAAGGGGTCAGTTGTGTCAGATGGTCGGTACACTTGTCTGACCGACCCCTGCGCTCGACCACTGCAGTCTGTCCTATCTTCTCATAAAATCCTTTCTTAACTATTTTTCTCTATGAGCTCACTCTCTATCCCTCATGTGTGACTGCCACAAAAGCTAAGTGCCAGCTCCTGGGGGGATGGATGTCAATGGATTTGCTGCCAGCAACTGGAGTGAGACAGGGGTGTGGGTGCATCCTGCCCAGTAGCTGTGGTGTCAGCTGCTGGAACGAGTTGGTCTCTGTGCCAGCAGCTGCAGTGCATGAGGGTCTTGGCCACCAGCTGCTGGTGCAGGAAAAAAACCCAGCTACTGGGGGGACTGGTGTGACTGAGGCAAGTGAAGGGCTCAGCTCTGCCAGCTGGAGCAGCAGGTCACCGGTGTGCCTGGTGCCGGCTGCCAGCGGGGGACGGGACACAGGACAGGGCTCATATCTTCCCCAAACCTGGTCTGAGGAGATTGCGCATATGTCATGTCGATGCTTCGCGGGACCCGTGAATGTGTGTGTGCTTCTGACTCTAGAGAGTGGGGGGGTGTGCCCTCACTAGCGACTGCCAGTTCTGACCAAAGAGGAGGAAGGGGCGCAGCTGCCTGCAATTACATTTTATGTCCGTCCTATAGATGGGCGCTGTGGAAAGCAGTGCCTTGTCGGTGGCAGTCTGTGCTGCCGGCTGTGTCCATGTCCTGCGTGTGGCTGCGTGCGCCTGCGTGCGTGTCTCTGTGATACGTCCTCAGCTTTGCTGGTAGCTGAGCCTGCCGATGAGGAAGTGGCAGCTGTGTCCCTTGGCCTGACGCAGAGACCCCTGGTCCCCTGTCAGACTTCTGGTACCTGAGTGGGAGAAGGCAGTGTGGTCCTCTGTGGCAGGCTGGGGAGCTAGTGCAGGTGTGACAAGATGCATCAATACATGCAGTGCTAGGTGAGGATACTGCCAATCTATCTGCATACCTTTCTGAAGCACAGTTCATTTGCCAGAGTTGGTTTAAGAACTGCTGGATATTGCTGCCTTGAGCCGCACGGACATACCCTTTGTGTGCCTTGGGGAGTTTAACTCAACGTTCAGGTTTTATTTTGGCCTCTGTCTGGGCTACAGATGCTGACTTGGACATTATTTATTTCTGTCTCCTCAGCTTCCTTTGGGACAAGGAAACTTCTAATTCAGGAGTATACAGCACTGTGTTCTGATATCTCCTTTTTTTTAAATAGCCTTATCTACCACTCGTAAATCAGATCAGGGCTGTAGTTCTACAAGAACCGTTGATTTGGAAGGGAGTTAAAAGCTAGAGCAGGAAAGGTCTGCACATGCCGTGCAGTCACACTCACTGTGTGACTTACTGCACTGCACTAGCTCCCCAGCTGGGTTGAGAAAGCAAAACCATCTGCTTCGAAAAATTCTTTCTTTTTCCACCTTAAGCATCTGAGCCAATCATGGTACTCACCACACTCATTAATAGTCCCTTTTGGCACTGCATCAGAATCAGATTATTTGTCTTCCAAGCTGTCATACGCAGCTTCCAAAGCATTATAGAAAAACGTGTGCTTTAAATGATGAAGTCTCAAAATGGGAACTCTGGGATTTCAGGATCGATTTCAGGTGTAGCAAATCAATTGAGTGCTTTATTTATTTATTTAAATCTGAATGTTGTAGTGACTTTCACATTTATTTTTCTATTTTATTGTATTGTTCTAAATTAGCTCTTTCTATAAAAATGAGAAGAGAATTTATTTTGGCAGCAGGGGGAAATGCTCTGTACAAAAAGGCAACAACCCAAGCATAGGCTATTGTGATTCATCAGTCCCAGGCTGAAAGGCATGTTGCTCCCAGGAGGCTGCTTGGGGACTGGAAGTGTTGCCGTTCTGCCTGAGAAACCTCATCCAGAAATCAAGAGCATGTGATCCTGCACTTGTGAGTCCATAAACTCAAGAGCTTCTGCAACGAACTACATGGAATGGACTTCACTTCCCACCCTGCCTGTAAGCCAGGGAACATACTCCATTGGCAAGCCAAGAGGAGGAGGGATAAATTTTGTGTAGGGACAAGGAAGGCACAGAGGTTTCCTTGGGAATAAAGAAGAGCATCTCTGTGGCATTCCTCACTGTTGGCACTGTGTTCCCATTACAGCAGAGAGCTGCTGTACAGATGACCCCAGGCAAATACTTGTGTGCCTGTACTAAGCTGACCAAAAGCCAGACAGTTCCACTGGTGCAGCGTTGCATCAAGCTAACCTTACCCACCTTTGGAAAGGTGATATAAACTAAACTGAAATTAACATGAAAATCACTCCTTTATTAGGGCAGATCCCTCACTCATTTCCTGTTCCATTCATCTGGGTGCAGCAGTGGAATGCACCATTAACAAGTTTGCTAACAATACCAAACTGGGAGGTGCTGTTGACTCTCTTGGCAGACAAGAGGCCTTGCAGAGGGATCTAGATAGATTGGAGCAGTGGGCAGTCATCAGTGGCATGAAATTTAACAAGTCCAAATGCCAGATTCTGCACCTTGGATGGAGTAACACCGGGTACAAGTATAGGTCAGGAGACGAGTGGCTGGAGAAAGGGATCCTGCAGAATGGTATCTGGGGCGCCAGCAGTGTGCCCTGGCAGCCGAGAGGGCAAACTGTCCTGAGGTGCATCAAACACAGCATAACCAGCGGGTGAAGAGAGGGGATTATCCCGCTGTATTTAGCCTTGTTGAGGCCTCGCCTAGAGCGCTGCGTGCAGCTCTGAGCCCCAGCACTTAGGAAGGATGTGAAGATACTTGGATGCATCCAGAGGAGGGCAACCAAGCTGGTGACAGGGCTGGAAGGCATGTCCTCTGAGGAGTGGCTGAGGGCTCTGGATTTGTCTGCTTTGGAGAAAGGGAGGCTGGGGGGCCACCTCATGGCTCTCTGCAGCTTCCTGAGGAGGGGACGTGGAGAGGGAGATGCTGATCTCTTCTCCCTGGGATCCAGGGACAGGACACGAGAATGCTTCAAAGCTGTGTCAAAGGAGGTTTAGAGGAGAGAGTGGTCAAGCGCTGGAACAGGTTTCCTAGAGAGGTGGGCGATGCCCCAAGCCTGTCAGTGTTGAAGAGGCATTTGGACAATGCTCTTAATAATATGCCTTTTATCCTTTAATGGCTGTTGGATAAATGCCTAAACTATCTTGGCACTGTTTTAAGCAACAACCACTAGGACACCCAGCTGGGTTTCCTCTTACACTGTCTTTCTGGCTTAGTGAATCCTCTCCAACTCATCGTGCATATTCCTGCCGCCTGGTTCAAGCCGCTCTGTTCAGGGGCCCTTTGCTGTGGTGCCTGATTCCTTCTGTACGCAGGGAAGGGGTCCCAACAGCCAACACCTTTCTGATACATGGCTGTACCTAGCACTGGGTCAGAACCCTTCAGTGTAGTAAACCAGGGTCTGACTAGACTTTTCCCCTCAGTCTTTTTTGAAAGGAAGGCTTTTCAGCACTTAATTAAAGAAATAGTCAAAAATTGTCGCAAAGGTTTTGCACTTTTTACTTTTCTTACAGGAAAACTAGATGGCTGTAGAGACTAGATGCTAGAAAAAAAAGTAGTTCCAACCCTCTTCTGTTGATGATGCCTCCAAAATTGGTATCATCAGTATACTAACCTACTCCTAATAGAAACAGTTCCTGGCAAAGTTACCCATTAAATCATTACATGAGTTTTCCGTTCAGATGAATTCTTGACAAACTAAAGAGTATTGTCTAGTTGGCTCAAAACTTTACTTTTCCCTGGTGTCATCTCTGTTATAGTTTTGCTTTCTCATTTTAGAGTTCTTAAATAAATTTCCATTAATCTATTGCTTTTCCAACTGCATCACATAATAATTTAGATTTTATGATCTATTACTTCCAAAAAATGTCCACTTGAAATAAATAAAAACTTTTTTTTTTTTTTGGTTGTTGAAGAAAGGTTCTCAGGCTACTGTAGCAAAATATGTTTTCAATGTGTTTCTCCTGTTCAACATATTCATCAGTGACCTGGATGAAGGGATAGAGTGTACCCTCAGCAAGTTTGCTGATGACACAAAACTGGGAGGGGTGGCTGACACACCGGAAGGCTGTGCCGCCATTCAGCGTGACCTGGACAGGCTGGAGAGTTGGGCAGAGAGAAATCTCATGAAGTTCAACAAGGACAAGTGTAGGGTCCTGCACCTGGGGAGGAATAACCCCATGCACCAGTACAGGTTAGGGGCTGACCTGCTGGAAAGCAGCTCGGTGGAAAGGGACCTGGGAGTCCTAGTGGACAACAGGATGACCATGAGCCAGCAATGTGCCCTTGTGGCCAAGAATGGCATCCTGGGGTGCATCAAGAGGTGTGTGGCAAGCAGGTCGAGGGAGGTCATCCTCCCCCTCTACTCTGCCCTGGTGAGGCCACATCTGGAGTCCTGTGTCCAGTTCTGGGCTCCCCGGGTCAAGAAGGTCAGGGACCTGCTGGAGAGGGGACAGCAGAGGGCTACAAAGATGATGAGGGGGCTGGAACATCTTTCTTATGAGGAAAGGCTGAGGGACTTGGGTCTTTTTAGTCTGGAGAAGAGAAGGCTCAGAGGGGGGATCTCATCAATGCTGACAAATACTTCAAGGGAGAGGGCTGGGAGGATGGGACCAGTCTTTTTGCAGTGGTGCCCAGTGACAGGACAAGAGGTAACGGGCACAAACTGGAACATAGGAAGTTCCATCTGAACATGAGGAGGAACTTCTTTCCTTTGAGGGTGGCAGAACACTGGCACAGGCTGCCCAGAGAGGTGGTGGAGTCTCCGACTCTGGAGACATCCCAACCCTGCCTGGATGCCGTCCTGTGCAGCCTGCTCTGGGTGACCCTGCTCTGGGGTAGGGGGGTTGGAGTAGATGATCTCCAGACATCCCTTCCAACCCTTGTGATTCTGGGATTCTGTAATTTTTTTACAGTGAGAACAATCATTCAGTGGAACAACCTTCCAAGGGATGTGATGGAGTCGCTGTTGCTGGAGGTTTTCAACATGTGGATAGACAGGGTGCTAGAAAATCTCATCTAGGCTCCTGTTCCCATGAAGGGTTGGAGCAGATGATCTTCTGAGGTCCCTTCCAACCAGGGCTGCTCTATGATTCTATGGTGATTTGTAAGCTGTTCAAGTCTTGAATCCCTTCCCTGTTTTGCCAGGCAAATGATGATGAATCTTAAGGAGACCCATAACCAAATGATGGGCATAGAGAGTCCAAGGACCATGGCTTCTCTACTTTGCGATTCTTTTCCATAATCCAATATTTCATAATCTTTTTAACTGCCCTTGCTAGTAGAAGTTAAACCATTAAAGACAACTAGCCTTTCTTGCATATTTAGCACTGGTAGATGTGCTAATGAATGTGTTTCTAGTATATGGCAGTTTGGGGTTTGCTTCTTTAATGGACAGAATGATGATTTCCATTTGCTATCTAGAGAAAAGGGAACAGTAGTGGTACAACTTCCTTTGAAGTAAGAGTTTTAGACAGTGTATCTTTTGGAATATCTAGTGTTCTTGAAGTTTGGCTTCTATTATGATAAACATGTATAACAAAGCATATGAGTCACAGCAAATCTGCTCTTTGTTTTCATGTATTTGAGAGCAGGAAAAATGGATTTACATGAGCAGGTTAAGCCAAAACAGAAATAAGTCAGGGCAGCCAGCCAGAAGTTGATGAATTTGTCATCTGGCACAATAGTCCAAAGCTGAAGTACTCCTGCATTTAGGAGGGAAAAAAATAATTTGTCTTCCTGAATTTCAGTGATTTCAAACTGAGAAGATGTTTCTTAAGTGAGGAGTGAGAGCATCAAATCGATGAAAGGTTGCCCAAAAATCCAGTCAGAGATCTTTTCAGCAGAAGATCCGGAAATAATTCAAAAAAGAGATGTCAGCTTGTCCCCCTCCAGTGTTTTTCAACATCCCTATTTGACATTGAAGAACTTGTAGAAGTTCTTTCTGCAATTGTCCCTGAAACAACCAAAGTTCATTTTCCAACACAAACACAGTTTTCACATGCCAGGCAACAGCATTAACACTGTTTGTAGCTCCATATTAAGTTCACCCAAATGAAATAGGATATAACCCAGAAATGCGCTGTCTAAAATTCATAACGGTTCGTTAGTTCAGAATATTTTGTGTTTGTCTTTAATGAATAGTTTTATGCATTTAACAGTTTTTAAAATAAGTAACTTCATGAAAGTTGTTACACAGTTCAGTGAAACACCACTTTACAGGAGCTATTTGATAAGGTTTTCGGATTGTCTTTGCATGCATATAAATATACCTGACAATTTCCTCAATGGTTTTTATAATGCAGTCTACACTCAGCTGTTTCCATATTAGCAATTCACAATCGAATAGCGTGGTCAAGTACCCAAAATACAAGAAAGCAAGTGTGAAAGCTCTACAAAGTTCCACATTTTGTTTACCACATTTTCACAACAACTTGGATACAATGCAGCCCCCAGCCCTGGGCCACCCTGAGACATGCTTTGCTGGTCCTCCTCACATCCTGAGGAGATTTCCTCAGAGGCTCATGATGCTTCCCACATATGCAATGTCTATGCATTGAAAATGAATTTGGCATGACCTCCTCAACTATTAAGAATACTGTATTAGCTCATCTGTGTCCAGAAATATGCAGTGCCTTAGCACCATTGCACCGCCATCCCCTGAACTGGTCCCAGAGCTGACCCTGAGGATATCTGCTTGGGCTGCTGCATCTGGTCACAAGCCTCCGAACCCCATGGGAGCTGGTCCTTATATTTCCTTAATAACACCTTTTTCTGAAGTTTGGTTGTGGCTCAGTGTAACATAAGAAACACCAGGACAGCTGCAGCACTGATTTAATCCAGATCTGGTCCTTTAATATGAATCCCCAGCGTCTGTCACAGATGAGCCCGCTGGGACACCACAGCATGGAGCAGGCTGCAAGTGTTGCGTGGAGACCAAACGCCCCTCTGCCCTGCAGCCACGGCACTTGGCGGACTTTTAGTGCTTCATTTGCTTTGTCAATCTTGTTTAAGTTTCTGTCGCAAAGAATGGAGGTCATTTCTGAAGAGATGTTACTGTTTGCCACTTTTAAAATAAATAATCATACCTAATTTATATCTTCTGTTTGTGGGACAGAGTGTAGACGTGTTCTGGCACTGAAGGATGCTCAAGCACACAGAAAGACATTAAATATTTCCAGTGCGGTTACAAGAGGTATATTTCGTAACGGTTTGAGCAATGTTATTTCCAAATAAGACATTACTTATGTCTTGAAATTTTAAAATCATGGTACAACTGACAACAAAGAATAGGATAAAATGTCTGTTTTTTAAATGAAAACAACAGTGTACTATGAGAGAGTGAATTCTCGGTTGGTGGAAGAAGACCGACTGACCATGATTGACTGACCTCGGGCTGCTGGACAAAAAACTTCTCCCAAAGCCAGACAATCACTGTGGCAGGTGAGGCAGCACTTGTGCTGTCACTGGAGTCACAGTGGGAGGGAAAATTCACATGGAGGGAAGGTCCCAGATTTGGAAAGTGTCATGGAAGGATGGGCGCTGCCTCCGTGTCTGGGTTTCCATGAAATTGAAGGGTACACAGGAGTGGGCAGAAGATCCTTTGGGTGATGCTGGTAATAATGAAATGTAGGTAATCATGAAAAGCTGCCAGCCCCCTGCAGCAGCTAGGTCAACATCTTCAAAAACTCAGAGATGATATGCCTTTAATAATTGTTTCTGTGAGCAAGTACATAAAAAGAAGAAACTGTATGTTCTTCAAATACTTTTATTGGTGTTTTATTCTTTTATACAAAGCCACATTTGTTTAAAGATTATATATATATGCATGTGCTCTTTATTTAAGTATATGTTAAAGTTCTTTATCAGTCTTGTTATGCGCACATAGTGTGACATCTTGTAAAATGTTACACCACTGAATGCAAACGTGAAATTTCGCTGTGTTTAAAGACATACTGAACACCCCTTGCTCGGAAGTAAGAGTCCACTGACCAGTGCAGTGGGATTCAGCCCAGCGTGTTTGCTGCCTAAAGACAGAGAGGGGACCTGTTTGAGTGGTGCGAAGGAGTAGCGGGAGTCAGACAGCTCCCGTGGCTTCGCTTCAGCAGGATTTCCCTTTATATTATACAACGATTTACAGAATGGGAATGACTGCACTTCAGCGATTTTTCCCCCACGTATATGGAAACTATTCAAGGAAGGGTAGGAGGAATAAGAACCATTGTTATAGTTTTCTATAGCCCTGGATAATGAGAAGACCATCAAGATACAATTACAAAATGACTACCCCATATATGCAAATAAGAGAAGGATTGAGGTTTTCTGAGACAGTTATGAGAAATTCCATGCTTGAAATGCACCCAGACATGTACTTGATTTCCTATTCCGTAGATCCATGCCTCAAACACTATTAAAATTCATTAAAACTTGGCATTGTTGGTCTTCTGAGCATTTCTAAAGATTCAACAACAGCCAGGAAAAGAAGGAAAATAATGAAAAATATTGTAAAAGGGCACACCTGCGTTCGTCACTGTCTCACATTCCCTTCAGGTTGTAGCACACAAGACAGTCTCCAGGAGTTCCCATCACAATTACTGAGCTCAGCAATTAGGACAAATGAGAAGTAGAATCATTTCCAGCAGCCTTTCAGATTGTTAAAATTGAATAAAGGGTGATGAACAAGTATATACACAGGATACAATTTAAACAGTCACATTCCATTTGTCAAGGACACAGTGAAAAATAATTGCATAGCTAGATAGAACAATCTAAATATGTATGGAAGCAAATCAAAATATTCAGAACTCAGATAGCAAAAGACAACAGCTTTTTCTTTATCAAAGAGAATAAGAATATTAAGTTGTTTTGGTTTTGGTGTGGGTTTTTTTTGTTTGTTTTTTTTTAAGAAAAGCCATTTGATTGAAACAGAAATCTTCTGCAACCTAAGGAGGCCAAGTGCCGGATCCTGCACTTTGGTCACAACAACCCCAGGCAAAGCTACAGGCTTGGGGAGAAGTGGCTGGAAAGCTGCCTGGCAGAAAAGGATCTGGGGTTCCTGGTGGACAGCCGGCTGAACATGAGCCAGCAGTGTGCCCAGGTAGCCAAGAAGGCCAACAGCATCTTGGCCTGTATTAAGAATAGTGTGGCCAGCAGGAGTAGGGAAGTGATGGTGCCCCTGTACTCAGCGCTGGTGAGGCCACAGCTTGAGTCCTGTGTTCAGTTTGGGGCGCCACAGTGTAGGAGGGACATTGAGGGGCTGGAGCGTGTCCAGAGAAGGGCAACGAAGCTGGTGAGGGGTCTGGAGAACATGTCTTATGAGGAGCGGCTGAGGGAATTAGAATTGTTTAGTCTGGAGAACAGAAGGCTGAGGGGAGACCTTATCGCTCTCTACAACTACCTGAGAGGAGGTTGTAGCCAGGTGGGGTCGGTCTCTTCTCCCAAGGAACCAGCGATAGGACAAAAGGAAACGGATTCAAGTTGCACCAGGGGAGGTTTAGGCTGGACATTAGGAAAAAATTTTTCACTGCAAGAGTTATCAACCATTGGAAGAGGCTGCCCAGGGAGGTGGTGGAGTCACCATCCCCGGATGTGTTTGAAAGTCGTGTAGATGTGGTGCTGAGAGACATGGTTTAGCGGCAGAGCTGGTAGAGTAGGGTCAGTGGTTGGACCAGATGATCTTAAAGGTCTTTTCCAACCTAAACGATTCTATGATTCTATGAGTGGGAATCTGTGTATAAAGGGGAAAGCAGGCAGTGATCTTCACTTAGGAAGACCACAGTAGGCACCACTAACACTCCAAAATCAGATCTGGAGCAGTTTATGTCCAGTAAAGCTGCAAATTAAAGGGTCAGGATGGAGATAAACTGTCCTCTGCGCCAGTTCTGGCCTGCTGCAGCTTAGATGTGGTTTCCCGTAAGAGAACTTGCAGCTTGCAGGATGAATATGATACAAAACATGGCGGGTGCGTGGAGCTGAGTTGTGTACAAACTGCACAGCAAGAAGCTGGCTGACGACACGCCGGTGGCTCGCAGCCCAGGAAGCCAGAAGTCACGGGCGCCGGGCAAGGCATCACAACCGTCGTCGGTACAGGCATGGCAGCAGGGCACACGCAGAGCCTGCCCGGCTTGCAGCGTGGGTACGTCCATACTGCAGGAGTGCAGCAAAACTGCTCAGGAGACTGAGGGACTGCAGGGCACAACTTTGTCATCATACAGTGAGAATTTACCTGATCTATCCAGATTAAGCGCCAGATTGCAGAATATCCTGGCGTGCAGATTTGACTCAAGTACACCAGAACTCGGATAACTGACTGTTCCCATTAGTCATTTGTTCCAATGCCTAGCTCCTACCAGCTTCATTTGATGCTCTTGGTTTTGTGTCAGAAAAAGCTTTGATTTGATTTGATCCTTAATCAACCTTTATGCACTCATGGTGCTGCAGCGCTCTACGAGATCCACTAACATTGTCTCTTTTCCACACGGGATCATCCTTGCGTCCTGGCAAAGCCCTTTGCAAAGTTTGTTTAAGGCTTTATGCTGTGGTGGAGGAGTTCCAAATTAAAGTCTAAGAATCTTGCAAAAATAATGAGAATTAACAGTTTTCTGATAGATTAACCTCTTCAGCAACACTGAAGGTCTCCTTGGGCATATGACAGATGAGTTGTGGCAGTTCAACATTTGTACTAGAGCATAATGAAAAATGCTTTGTACATTTTCCAGTCATTTTCAAAAGTAATTTGGTGAAATTTTCTGAAAAGCTACTGAAATGATCAATTTGATCTCTTCTAAAGCACAGGAGCAGCAGAACAGCATCCTCAATAGCGACTCAGTTTGTGTCACTCTGCAAAAACATGTGCTGTGGTACAGGCATCACAGCAAAAAGTATCTTCCCAATTTCCCTCCCTCCTGATTCACATTAGGAAGAAGTTTAGACTTTAGGGAAAAAAACAAGCACCCAATCTCCTGAAGATGAACTACCTCCAGATGAAATCAGACACTGCTTCTCATTCATTCCCCGATCCTTGGAGCAAGCAACCAAAACCTGCTGGAGCTACCAGTGTGAGGGTCCCATAAGCACTCCTCCTTCTAGCCCAGCTGGATGGGTCTAAGGTTGGCTTCATCGCTGATAGGAGCTGTTGTGCAGAAAGCTACGAGTGAGAGCTGCCCTCCTTCCCTTGCGAGCTTCTTTTAAGCAGAGGCTTTTCTGCTTGGAGACCCCTGCAGCAAAACTATCCCTTAGGAAATAAAATCCCTGGTTTTGCTCTGAAATCAATCCACACCAAAAAATACCGACAGTGAAAATGTGATGAGCTTAGTCTACCAAAAATCTAAGCATAAAACTCTGTAATATTTGAAGACAGGTGCAGAAAAAGTGAAATAATTGTGTGTTTTATATTTATCTCTCACTCTTGTTTTCAAGACAATTTCTTTTTGTTTTATAGAATCACAGAATGGTTTGGGTTGGAAGGGTTCTTTAAAGATCATCTAGTTCCACCCCCCTGCCCTGGGCAGGGACACCTCCCACCAGACCCGGTTGCTCCAAGCCCCGTCCAGCCTGGCCTTGAACACCTCCAGGGATGGGGCAGCCACAGCTTCTCTGGGCAACCTGGGCCAGGGTCTCACCACCCTCACAGTCAACAATTTCTCCCTTATATCTAATCTAAACCTAACCTCTGTCAGTTTAAAACCACTGCCCCTTGCCCTGCCCTGGTAAAAAGTCTCTGTCGTTCTTGTAAGTCCCCTCTATACACTGAAAGGCTGCTATAAGGTCTCCACAGAGCCTTCTCCAGGCTGAACAGCCCCAGCTCTCTCAGCCTGTCTTCACCGGAGAGGTGTTCCAGTCCACAGACCACTTTTATGACTCCTCTGGACTTGCTCTAATAGGACCATGTCTTTCTTGTGCTGGGGACTCCAGAGCTGGACACAATACTCCAGGTGGGGTCTAATTTCTAATTCCCTAAAAGACTCCTTTGTATCTGTTTTCCTAAAATTCTTTACCAATAGTTCCCGGTTAAATGGGTCTTAATGTTCTGAGGAGCTTCTGATATCAGAACTGTGGTGTTGTGGTTTAGGTCCAGCTGGCAACAAAGAACCAGACAGTCTTTGCTCTCTCGCCCCCAGCTGCGAGACAGGGGGAGAATTGGAAGAAAAGGCAAAACTCATGGGTTGAGATGAAGGCAGTTTAACAGAACAGCAAAGGAAAGAGGCAAACAACAACAATAAGGAATGTACAAGACACGATTAATGCACCACCGCTCACCGACCAGACCGGGGAAGCCCCCAGCCTGCTCCCTGCCCCTCCAGTGATTCCTGCCCCCTCACTCAGCTCCGGCTATAGACCGGGCATGATGTCCCACGGTATGGAATACCCCTTTCGCTGTTTTGGGTCAGCCTTCCCAGCTCCTTGTGGAAATTAACCCTAGCCCTGCCAGAACCAGGACATATGGAAATGTTGTAAATAGCTAAAAGTGTGTGCGCAAATCCAAGTTCAGTTAAGACTGAAGTGGAGAATTAATTCACAGTGTCTGGAAGGATGGAAGTCCCCAGTGCAGCAAACAAACACCTTGGTGGTGCCCAGCAGCAGCTCCCAGCAGTGGCCACACTCACCAGAGATCCCGCCTGGGATTGCCAGAGCAGCACCTCTGCATTAACCATTGTCACCCCCTTCCCAAAGTCACATTTTTCTGCTCTGCAGGGGACGGGAAGTGCAGCTGCTCTTACTGATGGTGCCACCTCCTGTCCCTTGCGCTTGCTGAGAGCAAATCCCAACGCTGTGGGCATGACAGTGTGCTGGAGGCCACCTTCTAGCCTGTATTTGTGCTCTAATCTGCTGCATTTCTGCTACCACCACATTACTTCAAGTTACATTCTTAATTCACTGTAATAAATTTGCTTGGTAGTTTTTGCATATTTACAGCAGCCAGAGAATAAATACAGTGAGTAACATACTGCATTTTTCACACAGAAAACTTCCCGAATGGTTACTTTGAGTGAAAAACTCGTGCAGCCGTGAACAGCACTACCATAATGCTTGAGAAAGTAATTAATTGAGTGCAAATTCTGAAGCAGCCATTACAGTATATCTTGTTTAGACTTTAGCATTATGTAGGTTCTTCAAATTTAACTTTGTTGCTCCTGTGTTTGTATTTCTGGAAGATATTCTTGGTTAAACATAATTATTTTTAATTCAAAGACATCAGAAAATGAAGAATCCAGCACTTCTCTCCAAAGCTGGTTCCAGTGCTTAATTATGCTCAGTATCAAATTCACAGACAAATGAGGTGTATAAATTTGTGTCAGCTAAGCTGAGAGCCTCTGAGCATTTTGCACTTTCCCTCCCTGGGTTGGGTTGTTGATGTCGACCCAGGCAGCTGCACGCCATCCCTTCTAGGAGGTATAGAATTTGGTCTCTATATTTCATACTGTTCCGCTAGATGTAATGCAAACCTACTCTGACCGGCTTGTAAATATAATAAGCTACTGCACTATTGCAACTTTTCACATTTGCAGTATTCACCAAGACAGAGTGTGGAAATAAGTCAATAAAACATTCTCCCCACCCTGTTGGCAATCTGTTCTGCACTGAATTGCTGAATAGCAGCCTGAGTGCAATTAATCTGACACAAGATATTCTAGCATAAACAATACATCTTCGAGATAGTAACAGCTTGTTCGCACAGCACTGGTCAGAGAAAACCCAAAAGCTCATGCAAAATGAATTCTTCACTGGGAATGCCATTGAAGTGGAGCCTAGTCAGAATAAATCCAGGAGTCTTAGTTTTATTTTTCACTCCATTCTGTTAAATGTAAATACATAAATAAAATCAGTGCAGGATGCCTTATGTAAATAAAACTGATAATACAGACTCGGTGCACTCCATAATTCTGTTTAAACTACCTCATTTTCTATTACTTTAAACGTATATTCTTTCAAAGGAATATGGGAAATTCTTTGTGAAAATTACAGTTGAAGCTAGCACTAATATTTAATGATACTCTGAATATAACATTACCCAGTGGGAAGCATTTTTATCGGCCTGGATTACTCAATAGAACAAGTAACCAGGACTTTAATTAATCACTGTTGAGTTGTTACCTAACAGTTTCTCAGAGAGATATTTATACTCTGCTTGTTACCCTGAAACTGTTATGCAAATTTCTCCGTTTGTAGGAGTAAAATTAGCACTAACAGCACTATGTGCTACCAGCAGAAGGTTTAAACAGGATTTGGTGAGGCCGCTTGTTATATGTGATTCAAACTGACTTCTGTATGCACAATCATGGCACGAGCATTTCACATTATAAGGAATTTATTTTTATTATACAAATTATTATTATACATTATATATAGATTCTACATAATATACATGTAAAGAATGTGTATATTATAGAATACAATATAATTATCATTATAATAATACAATGATATTTATAATGGATTCAATACATTATATATACTAATTATCATTATTTATTATACAAATACAGCTCAACCATACACTTTCTGGATCTTTATTGGGTAGGGGCTTATACTCACCAGACCAAGTCTCGATGTAAGCTTGATGATTTCTGGAGATCATTCCTGCCGCTCTATGATACCTGTTTCTCAGCAATAACATTTTTCTGCCCATTAGGTCAAGAGAGATGATAGCAGCTGGGGCTTTTTTGGTTCTGGTTTTTGTTTTTTTCCTACCTAGAATTCTCTAATCCCATCCTTTTCCTTTCACATTGTCCTGTGAGGCTTAGGGTGCCTCTCTTTTGGCTACAACCGTACTACTCGTTTCTAAACAAGGCTCGGAACTTATGAGTTATCACTGTATAATAAATTAAGATACAAGGAATCCACTTAGCTCAGCTTCTAATTACTTTTGTTTTCTTGGTAAGCTAGCTCCTACTTATTCGCAATTTCTGGCCTTCTTTTTTTGAAGCTACAGATCCAGCTCTAATTCTAGTAAGGCCTGTAGCCTGAAAACTGGTCCAAAATAGAGAAGCTTACTTTGTAAATGACAAGGATTTATGAGTTATCCAAGGCAAATCATGCCTGCCGAATTTGATCACCTTCTATGCTGAGATGACTGCCTCTGTGAATGAAGGTTGAGCAGTGGACTTCCTTAGCTTTGATTTTAGCAAGGCATTTGACACAGTTTTCCATAAAATCCAAGTGGCCAAATTGGCAAGAAATGAATTTGATGGGTGGACTGGAGCACCTGTGGAAAATTTCCTGACCCCTGGTGTTAGAAAGCAGGAGATTACCAGAACAAAATCCAGTTGACAGATATTTATGAGTTGTTATCTTCAGGATCCTGGGGCCAATGCTGTTAAACCTCTTCATTAGTGATCTGGATGGTGGGACAGCGGTCCTGCTGGAGTACCACCCCCATGACAGGGTAGGGCACTGGGAAAGGCACTACACCTTGGAACCAGCCTTGGTCTTGTATGTGGAATGCCTGCATATGAGGTAAGAATATGCTAGAGGTAAGAGTAGCTAATTGAAATTAGGCAGAGGATTGAAGGTTTCATTAGAAAGATATCTTTTAGAAATTGTGTTAGTAAACAACATGATACAGACAACGGGAGGGATTTTTTTGTTTGCTTTTCAGCTTGTTGGTAGAGTCAATCTGACTATATCAAATTAAACCCCACAGCAGAAGTCATTGCAAGATCAGGTTTGGAAAAGAGAACACCAAGTTCCTTTAAAAGTACAAAAGATATACTAGGATTTCAAGTATACGAGCAAGAAAAGGTGGGAAAGTCTTCAGAATAAACTTAAACATTGATTAAAGTAGAATATTCAGTTTTCAAAAATTAGGAAAGCACAAATTTATGGCCAGAATGGTGAGAAAAAAAGAACATTTCAGATTCATCAACTGTAATAATGTAATAAGGGTGGCTCTATGTCACAGTTTGCAGAGTTGGCATATGACTAATTACAATTCTGACCTCTTTTGGTAAGAAGCAGGAACGATACGGGAAACTTTTACAGAAGTGGATACAGAAACATGATTTAAGGTCCAGAATACCTGATTTTGATCATATGAAAATGTCTGTTTTAAAATGTTGGGATGAAATTTTCCAAAGAGAGGAGGGAGAGGTCCTGGTCAACAACTGAACTAAGTGATCTACTGAAATGAAAGATCTTTGCATTACACCTCTCTGCTCTCTCTTCATATTCCTGACTGCTGACAGGGTGCACTGGTGTGCACTAGGGTTAGTTCATGCAGCATTTTTTTTACATTAAATATGAGCTAGGTCTACAGAGTGCTTTATTAAGATTTTAATATTAAAAAGGCACCCTAGGAGTATGTGAAGACTCTGACAGCAACCTAATAAAATGTGACATAGTGTGGCTTTGAAATAATGTCTAGGGATCAGTCTGCACACTTCTATGCCATAGTTTCATTATTTATTACTGCTGACTTTTACAAAATCTTGAAAGAGACAGAATTACATGAACTAAGAAGCAGATTTGCCCTTCAGGTCTCAACTGAAAGAAACTGAGTTGAACACAGACTTTGAAAGGAGTAGTGAAAAGCAAATTATGTATTTGGGAATTAATATATTTTAAGTAGATGACAAGTCAACAGCAAGCCACCTAAGCAACTGTACAGCAGATCTGGCACGATGGCACTAGCCCCAAATTCCAGGTTTGCTGCAAGGCCATTCTCACAGCAAGTGCCAGGAATACCTGTAACTGGTCAGTTGCCTCTGACTCAGTCTACGTTATGACTGATCAGGAATCAGACACAGAAGGCAATCAAACATTAGAATCTCTTCTGAGAGGAACCTGGGTTTTTAAAAGGTTTAACTTTGTGAGAATGCACACCTTCTGCAAACCACAGCCTTAATTTTAACTAACGAATGTTTCAGCAACTACTTTGCTTCACATGAATTTCTGAATTTCTTTCATCTAAATATTAGAATTTACACAACAATCCAAAAGCAAATTACAGATTGTCAAATAAGTGGCACATTTCTCACTGACAGTACAATTTTTTTCCATTCTTGGAATTTTGTTTCCTTTCAGCCAACCACCAGTCCCTCAAGGACCTTCATTAGTTTCTCATGAAGTTCCTCCTGTTTGGATTTCCAGAAGGATTTTGAAGCTCAGCACCAAGTGGACCCTCTTTTTCTCAGGTGCTGGCTCTTTCTCAAAATTTTAATAGATTTGTGAGACATAGTTTCTCTCTACAGGAAGCTTTGCTGCCTCCACTGCTTTAGATCCTGCTCATCCTTGTGTCTGCCTGTTTCATTATTTATTATAACCCCTACTACACGGAAGTTAGACTGTCATACATAGACCCTCCACCCCCCAAAAAATTAAAACATGGCGAAATATCTGGATCTCTGTTGTCTTTTGGTATTAGGAGAATTCAAAATGGTACATTTCACACCAAAGTCTGCAAGATCTACTGTTTCATAACCCACTTCATCTGGAGAGGGCCATCTCCTTCCTTTGATGGCTTTAGTATTCCCAAAACCTGCACCAGTAGAATAACACTGTTTTCCCCTGCCATTTCCAAAAAAAGCTTAAGCTGGTCCGATTGGGATCAACAATGCCTCAGGAGAAAGGAGACCTTTCCTTATCCTACGCTCGCAGCATCATATCTCACAGCTTTTTCCTCTTCAAAACGATCTTTTGCAAGAACCTCGTTTCCTTCCCCATCTGTCCCTACTGCCGTTAATTCAGCCAGGCTGGCTAAAATCCCATCAGTTCCCGAAGGCGCTGGTGCTCTTGTTGTGCTGCTCCGAAGCACGGACTCCTGTGAAGCCTGCACGGCACGCGGCAGCCGAACAGCAGAGAGCTGGGGTCGTCGCCTCTGGTACCAGCTGCGCTCCTCTGCTGTCCCTCGCTCCGTTTGCCCTTCAAATACCGCACAGCGGCGCCTCCAGAGAAGGGCAACACATAGTTCCGTTCTTTCAATGGTTTGCAGTCAAGTTATCTTCCTGCAGCTTTGCTAAGAGATACTAAGTGGTCTGACATAAAAGATGAAGTCTTAAGCATTTTGCCACCAGTTTCCCTACAAAATACACCAAGTTCATGTAAAATATACGAAGTTTTTCAACATCTATACTGTGGTGACAGCTTGTCATTTTACGGTTTTGTTTTTTTTGTTTGAGTTCTGCTTTATTTTTTGCCAAAAGTATCTGTTCAGGGGAAAAAAAAGCTGCTTGAGGGAAAGTACCAGACGATGATTTTCCTGCCAAATATTTCTGAGGAGTTTTAAAGTATTTAGAACAAATCTTTAAAACTGTCAAAGGGAAGAGTTAGGAGAAGAAGAGGGATCATTGTCACTTTTTATAACCTCACAAAAAAAAGAAGGTTACAAATAAAATGAAGATTCAATTCACTCAAGCTGATTTTTCTCCCAGTATCTCTATGATAGGTGAGTTTCATTATAAACTAGCAGAAGAAAAATTTTCAGGAACAGAAAAAAAAATAATGAAACAACAATTTAAAAAAAATGTACTCTTTCTCAGAAGACAGAAATACCCTTCCTCTTCATTTCTAAGTCATACCTTTAACACGCTTCAGAAGAGATTTTAAGCCCTTCTGCCCAGGGACGGCTTTTCGACTGGGTGCGGCAGCATCCCGCCCCACCTGAGCTTACCTTTGTAAAGTCTTTCCGAGCTTTTTTTCTTTGTGCTGAACACGGAGAGTCGTAGCAGATGGGTGAGCCCGAGCCCAGGACTGCAGCCACAGGGCCAGGGCACACGCTGAATGAGCCAGCGCTCTGTGCCTCTGCAGCAGCACCAGCGAAGGGGGCTCAGTGCCGGCCCAAAATCCCTGCTGGTGCCGGCGCCCCTGCCGACGTGGTGCCTTCCCTCGCCCGCCTGCCTGCGGCTGTACCACTTGCAGCACTGCACGCGCTGCACCGCTGTGCCACACGCCCGATATTCCCAACGAGAGGGCACTCGGCAGGCTGGGCACAGGCAATAGGTGGGTGATGCTGTCGCAGGTGTCACATTGATTGGCAGCAGTTCGTCCCACCACCTTCCGTGGGGCGAACAAAACTGCAGATCCCCGGCCAGAGGCTGCGGCCATATGGCTGGACCACGGGAAGCATCGGCTCTCGTAGGTGCACTGGTGTCTCGTACCCGCATCTTCCTCTGCTTTCACAGGGCTAGCGCTACAGAGCTTTTAAGTCAAAACAAACATTTAATTCACACACTCAATGTTACAATTACAGCAAAATATTATAAAAAGCTTTCAAAATTATTTAAATAAGTGAAAGCTCTTAGGCAGCAAGTTTACTGGGAAGCCTCAGACAGAATTCCTCCTTCTACTCCTGTTGGTTATATTCCAGTACACATTTTCAGCAAAACATTTACACTCCTAATCACTGCCACAGACTTAGTATAAAACATGTATATAATTAAGGCTACAGATCTGTTTTTCCTAAATGCCTTTTTTTTCCTCAGCTACTTGTAATCTGAACTGTTTGAGGATGGAAGTGCTACAGATCTGGTGTCTGTCTAACAATTCTCTATTTGGGAAGTATGTTTCATCAAAGCTAAGAATTCATTTTTCCTTTTAAAAACAAGCATTCAGCCATGAATAGTGGCAAGGAAACACAAATCCCGTCTCTCACGGGAGACAGGCAATTAGGTGCTACAGTGAATTTGGGCTGCATTAGGAGCTTTATGAAAATTATGTTCTGGTGGTGCAGGACACCTGGACTTTTCAGCTGAGAAGCTCATGGTGCGAGGAGGTGGGGGGACCGCCATGTCTGGGGCTGCTCGAGGGCAGCCTTAGTGTGGCACACACAGACGTCCCCAGCAGGTCTCAGTCACCAGGAAGGACACCTGCGCTGTGCCCGACGAGCAGAACCTGAGCTCAGACCCTTTGCGGCTCTTCTAATTCGCTGTATCACAGCTACGCGTGCTGCAGAGGAGCTCAGGATGTCGCTGGTGATCCTACGAACGTGCAGGCTGGGCTCCTCCCGTCTTGCCCCCGTGCTGAGCGCCAGGCATTCCTCGCGTGTCACCTCCCGGGCCTCGGCCGCACCGTCGCCTGCAGCTGGACACACCGACAGGCCACCCCACGCAGCCCCGCCAGCAGGGAGAAGCCGTCCTGCCGGGCGCTCCGCGGTGTCGGCCCACACGTGGCTGCCTGCAGGCGCGTGGCAGCGTGTGCCGGCTGCACGGGTGTGCGTGAGCCAGCGCCGTCGCCACACGGAGCTCCCACCTTCCTGCCTTGGGCCTTCACGTGTCCCGGCAAGGCAGAGTAGTGCTGCTCATCTGAAGCTTTTCCCAAAGTTGCCAAAGAGTATAAAAGCTGAAATGGGATGGCAAGGTACTATCACTGCTGAAAACCAGCGGAAGTCAGAGATGTTCTAATCAACAGTTTTCCAAGCAAAAAACCACTCTGCAGACCTTGCTGGGGTGGTGTTTGGTAAACCAGAAGAAGGTATGAGCGTGTATTGAAGGACCGATTCTGGTGTGCTGAAAACTGGACATAAACGACGGGGTGTGGGGGGAACAATACCATCATTAGTGCTATCATAAGGACTGTCAAATACAGAGTTTTCTTTAAAAAAATATATTTTTTCTAAAGCAGAAGGAATACATGGTACTGCCAGAGTGAAATCCTTTTTTAATGCTTTATATTTCAAATACACAATAATTATTTTTTCTTTCACTTTCTGTGGTAAAACCACAAGATCTGTAACGCTGCTTGTTGCCATGGAACTAAGCTGGCCGAGATCAGTGTAGTCAGAACTCAAACCATGTTTAACACAGCAGTGTCAGAGTTGTGTTCACTTTTTGACCCTCAAGGCCCAGTTGTTCCAACAAAATTAACACAGCAGCTCTCTTCTTAAAGCAAGGCAGGCCAGTTCCGCTCTGACCCTTATCTTTTCGCAGAATAAACAAAATCAATTCTTTTCTGCCTCTCAGAACAATTCGGTATTCAGAGGCAAATACCTTCCACTCTATATTTATGCAGTGCTTATCACAAATTGACCAAATGTGTTATTAATGGATTTACTTCCTGAATGCTGTGATTTTTGGTAAGGAAAGAATATGCTGCATTTAGAAATATTGCAGAATACTGAAAATATGCAACATTAGATTAATGTCCTGATGCAACTTGCAAAAAAAAAGAGCATAGCAACATGAAAGGCAGTCATCAAACATAATAATGCAGGCAGTTTGTGAGATCAAACTGGGCTTCACATTTGGACTTACAGCGGATTCTCTCGAAGCATCACACACCCGCAACAACTGCTGTGGCTGCTTACAGAGCGCAGGAAGCCTCACTGTCCTCATACCCTGGTACATCATTGCTGCCTTAATAAGTTTCCAGGAAGATTCCTGTATGCATCACTAGGGTGGATGTGTCAGCATCCGTATGATCAGCCTAGAAGAAAGGAAAAGGCAAGGAACTTGGCATGACAGCTGATGTGGCAGGCAGGTAGGGGTGGGAATTACACTAGGAGCCAAATCGATTATTTGGAACGTGGCACTTCACTGTGGAGGCTGGGTTTCCACAAAGACAAGGCTGAAGAAGGACAAGTGTGTAAGCAAAGCCACGTGCGAAGCTAAGCATTTGTTCAGTTGTACATATAGGTGTCAGCTCCTCCTGCTCGTGTCACCCAAAGAAGCAGCACCCAGGAGGGTGAACGAACCATGAAACACAAGTGGGATTTCAGGGCATTCCACCAAATATTGCTCTTCATGATACATCATGATTGCCGACTAATGTGATATCGTGTGATGTCAGCCACACAAAAAGGGAGTGGATTGTACGTTCTCTGATTTCCTTGCACATTTTTAAGGGGTCTGAAGTTGTTGGGCTTTCCCTATACCAAATTTATTCTAGTAGCATGTAGTTCATCCTGGGTTGGCCACATTACGGTGCTCTTATGTTGTTCAATCTATATGTGCAGGGCATTGTTCTGGTGTAAAAGCAATCATTAATTAACACTCAGGTGTGTTGTATTACAATCGCTGCTTTCCGGACACTGACAAAAGCAGTGGCAGCTTTCTGACCGGAATAGCTGTGTGTCCGAAGGCTGTCTGGCGGATCAGTGGGTTACATCTGCCTTGAGGAACACGAATGTTGTGTGGGGCAGGATACGTGCAGCCAAAGTACCAGACACTCCTGGGGCTGCCTATGAATTCACAGGTGGAGCTCTAGTTGCCTTGTTTGGGGTAAGGAAGCAGCCTCAGACTTGTGACTATGCCAGGCGTATCTATACGGTTATTTACATCCCATCAGGTTGATTGCAAAAGGAACACGTCATTGTCCATCCACTATTTGCTGGACTCCAACTGAATCCTCAGTGTGCATGTCTAAACTGCAGGTTTACTGCAGTGGAGTTCAGCTTCGGGAAGGACGGACTAGCAATATCAATCCATAGTCCAAATAAATTGTCCTTTTCCTTCATGCCAGCTATCAAGATGCTCTGCTCTGCAGTCGCTTTCAAACCACTCTGCAGAGGAGAACATGCAAGAATACAGTGCATATTTACACAGGAAATCACAAAGAGAATACACCTGCTCCAACTGATGCAATACAACACAATAGTTGGCCCAAGACCATCACTGTCAGTGAAACATGTATGTTTACTTCCTATTAAAACCAATTCTGCCTGTTAGATGGATCTACTTCATAATTAGCCAAAATATTTCATTAAAAAGAAACAAAAGCCCAAAAATTACATTAAAAAAACAATCCTGAAGACCCTGCAGTTGTTTAAGAATATATTGCCATGGACTTTCTGGAACAACTGAGGAACGCTGGGGCTATTGCACGCTCAGAGCTGTGGCACAGCAAGGAGAAATCATAGAATGGTTTGGGTTGGAAGGGACCTGAAGGGAGCAGTGAGGCACGGTCGCTTTGCCTGCATTGATGCAGTAGAAGGCAGTACAGACACATAGAAAAAGAAAGCATTTTTAGATCTACAGAATTCTTTTGAGCTAACATCCTAAAAATAATAATATTCCATATTTCATTTTCCACAAACTTTTTAAAGGAAAATAAAAATAAAGTCGTGCACAAGTAGCAAAGACTGTCCTTGAGCTGAATAACGATTGTTGTGCACTGGCTGCAAAGACTCAGATTTGTCATCTGAGGTTTTTCTTACATATTATTATAGCATAAGAGAGAAACAGGTTATTTCTCTTGGGTGAAAATGAGAGGGTAGGAGCCACATGAATATCAAGGTTACAGCAGAGACATAGTAAGAAAAGAAATAGAAAGCTTGTGAACAGGCGGGTAAATGCTGCGACGATTAACCTGTCTGTATCCACAGAAGTGCTCTGCCTCAGTGGTGGGGCTGTTCTCTCTCCAGCTGGTGTCGCAGAGGAGACATAACAACACACAGGGCAGCTACAGAGCAATATTTCATAAAGTTAGGATTAGTTTAGCACATTCAAAAATTCAAAGACCAAGAGGCAGGTCCTTGGAGCGGCTCTTACTACAGTTGCCCCTGGGATCTCTGCTCAGGGTGAATCTGCAGGAGCTCCAGAGTGAACTGGGAGTACTGGTGGCCTGTGCTGCGGCAGGCTGATTAACACGGACCCAGTGTGGTGTACTAAATCCAACTTTATTCACACGAGCTGCTGTTATATAGCTGCAGATACAGATACGGATCTCAGCTAAGCAGACAAACAGGGTGTTCACATACTTTGCTTTTTCGGTTTCCCGACATCCAGCATGTCCCGGTGTTTCAGGACATAAACATCCAGCCACGCACAATCAGTGTTCTGATTATGCTTTTTCCACATGCACCCACACACGGCTGAGTACTTTTGAGCCCCTGTTCTGGTCTGGCTGAGATCCAGCGCTACTTCTTTATCTACGTCCTTGTTCTCTGCTCCTCAGGCCCCTCGGCGAGGCTGCTCTCTGCCTTGCATTCCCAGGTGCCGCCACACTGTGCTGTACGGGTAGGACCAAATGCTGCTAAAGAGCCTCCAATATGAAAAGCTATTTCTCTAGGAACCTAAAAGCCTGCAGAGCTCCTGGGGAAGCGTGTGGGAGAAGCAGAAATTGCAGGGCAAAGTCACAGCTGTAGCATCTCTCTTGATTTTCCCCGAAATCTACGCGGTGCCAGAAGGGACGTGCAGGATGCTGACACTGCGCTGTGCTGTCAGAGAATGTCAGGCAGGTGGCACAAGGCCCAGGCAATGAAAAGAATCTCTCTGTAGACACTGACCTGCTGGAAAAGGGCTCTTCATTTCCACTGACTTCCCTCCACCTCCACTTGCCCTACTTCTCAAGTGTACAAGAAAGAAATAAAGATTAAACAAATTATAGGATGTGCTGGTTTCGGCTGGGATAGAGTTGATTTTCGTCATAGGAGCTTGCATGGGGCTGTGTCGGGCTCTGTGCCGGACCAGTGCTGATCCCCCAGGGATGTGTCAGTCACTGCTGAGCAGCGCTTGCACAGCCCCAAGGGCTGCTCTGCTCCTCACCCCCCCGGCCAGCAGGCTGGGGGTGGGCAAGGAGCTGGGAGGGGGCACGGCCGGGACAGCCGATCCCAAGGGATGTCCCAGACCACAGGGTGTCGTGC
>VFFE01006598.1:65238-77027 GCA_008921705.1 Burhinus oedicnemus | reverse complement strand
AAAAAAAAAAAAAAAGCCAGCTAATCAAGATATCCAGGTTTTCCATGGACATTTTCATTGGATAATTGTATTTAATTAATAACTATGTTTCACTTCTACAAAACCATTAAGCACTGGGGAGAGGAGTTTTTGTTCTAAATTTTGTGACAAACAAGCCATAATACATTTTCTACTCTTTAATATTAAAGAAAAGACACCAAATCAGCAATAAATCCGCCTTTTGCTTCTTTTCTACAATAATGTAGTATCATTTGGTGTATATATTGGGGCCTAACCACAGCCAGAGAATGTGTTTTTCCTATTCAACCTCCAAAAGAAAAAATGTTGATGGATGAATAACAAGCTACTCCTACTAGTATCTGCTGACGTTTTACAGACCGATAATTACAAGTCCAGAAAGCACCAGTACGTTCTTAATCTTACTGAATGTTTTTCATTCTAACAACTTTTCAGCTTCGCTGTATTTTCTTTTATGCGCAGTAAAGAAAAAGCTAATAAAGAATCCTGCTGCAACTCATAATTGCTGTACTCTTCTGTCTCTGATCTCGCAGGTCACTTTGGGAGTAGGGAGGGTCGAGCAGGACCTCCCTCCCTCTTGGGGGTCCCCAGGCCAGGGCAAAGGGGTGCAAAAGCCTTGTCCTGGGGATGCTGCAAGTGCTCAGGGCTGTCGCTGTGTGGAACAGGGACAGGAGCGGCCACTGAGACAGCAGCTGCTGGGGGCAGGAGGGTGGCAGAATCTTGGCCCTACAGTGCCGTGACCTGGGGCTGTGACTGCCCCTGGAAACACTGGGCAGGCTGGGAGGAGGACACCAGCAGAAGAGCTCCTCTGCAGGGCGAAGGCCAGCGGAGCACAGCTCCCTTCAGCCCACGGCATCCGCTCCTCGGTCCCTCCTTGTTGCCCCTCTCCCCACCCCATCAGTGCAAGTTCCTCACGCTCTGCCCCAAGGCCACTTTCCCCTCCCCACCTGCCCCTTCTCTCAGCAGCTCCTACCACACATCAGCAACTGATGCCCGTTCATTGCATTTTTTCAAGCAACTTCCTCACGGTTTTTGTTCTGCTGGTTCTCTTGCTTGGAGAGAGCTCCCCATAAGCACCACGGGTCACCACAGCATGCATTCAGGGACCAAATAAAAAGAACATGTTAATTTTTTTTCTGATTTTTGGACCTTAGAGCACAGCAAATAACCCAGATTTCATTTGCATAGCTTCACTGCTACAAAAGGGCAAAAGATTTTCAATATTCTGTCCTTTGACAGATATTTTGGCCAGCAGCTGCAGCAGAGGGCCACAAACACAGGAAAGCGATACATGTCATTTTGAAGTGCTCTTTGCATGACTTTTTACTTATAGCCAAGTGCACTTACTTATTAGTAAGGAACAAATACTCCTTCTTGCAGTTGCAAGCAGAGGGGAATTCTCCTTGTAATCCCATCTCAGTGAAAAATGTATGTGTTTGCTTAGAATTAGTTAGTGGTTTCCTTCATCTGCCTGCTCTAGGCTGACTGAATCTGCCAGAAGCAAAAGCAACTCTGCCCGGTGAAGCAAAATGTGAAATAACCTGGAAGAGCTTTAATTTAAACTTCACTTGAATTTCACAGTCCCTTGGCACATGTGTATGTATGTACATGTGCATGTATATGAAAAATTTAAATGTCTAAACATTTAAAAATTACACTGGACACTGCAAGTCAGCAGTGAACTTCAATCTGAAAAACAAAAAGGACAGTTAACTAGTGCTCTAAAACTTACCTTCACCTGGATAATAACGATCATTTTGTGGCTACAGTCATATTGGTCAAAATCATGCGAAGCTGAGCAGCAGCGTCTATACTTTGGGATTTCAAGGAGCTATTTTTCCTCAAGTTGAAGCACAAGTACTAAAATAAGCCAGAAGTGGGGTGTCTGATAAAATGGCCTCAATTTGCTATTGCCCCAGCAGCTGTGTGCTTGTTAGCACTATCACTAGCCATATCATCATTCCAGCTAGCTGGAATGTTGATTTGCAGCTTAGGCTGCAGTTGCTCACTGTTTGAGCACTTCTTTGCCAAATTACAGCTATTTATAAAGGGCTTATGTATTCACCTCTGAGGATGCTTTGACAGCTAACCTGCCTTTATCCAAAAGTTCAAGATTTCATGTAAGATCATTACACATACCGAAGCACTTGATTGAAGTGATTATGGGTTAGCTGTGCTGCAGCATGCCCATAGCAAGGAGCTTCCTGAGGCTACTAATGCTGCTTTCAGCCAGAAAAGGTGTCCTGCAGCCCGCTCAGCAGCCTTGCTCACAGTAACCCAGCCTTCTGGGCCTGGCAGTTGGAAAATATCACCACAAACTGAACAGCAGATGTGCACCACATCTGTGTGCCGATGGTGATATTAAAACAGGCTGAAAAGATTTGGAGCAATATTTGGGATTATGTTTGATTTTTAAAGTCTGACAGAACTGTAGTTGACTTTATATGGGTATTTTGCGGTCAGACAACAGGACTAACTTGGTATTAAGAAGGGTCTTTGGTCCTGTTAATAGGCACCTTCCATTGCACGTGAAAAATCTGAGAGAGTAGAGTCTTCATTTAGTCAAAGTATGTACAAATTATGAATGAAATATTTAGGTACATGTTTCATGCCACATTGGCCACGTCAACTGCCGTCTGGCAGCAGCAGAGCCCTAAGGCATCATTGGCTGACCTCTACAGGAGAAAACTCTTCAAAAGGAAAAATTAACTTGAAGTATATGTAGAAAACTTTCTATGTGAAACTAAGATTTTTTAAAAATATATTTGGAAATAATTGATATCATTTCAGATAGTACTTTCCATAGGGCACTTTCCATATATTCCACAAATACATTGTGGAACATTGTTTTGGTTTGTGCAAAATCTAAACATACATCCTAAATCACTTTTAACTTCTAATGTTCCTCCTTTTCTCAAGGAATTAACTAAATTTTTCAAGAACTGAGAAATATTGCATAAGGGAACTTGCAGGAGGCTAACACACTGGTAAGAAAAAGGAAGTGAAGACAATAATACTAAGTTAGAGTAGGGGAAACCCTGTTAGAAGCAGAAAGTATCTAAACAGCGTGAAATAAAAATAGGTGCATTACATAACAATTATTCTACAGAATCAAAAGCACATTATCTATTAAATGGCCTTTCAAAATTGTCTATGCAATTTTCTTTTTATGAACGTGCATTGAATCTTCTGAGTATTTAAAATATTTTTCACATACAATACATCGGCACCAGTGTGTATCTAAGCTACTAACACTGCACCGGAATTGTAATGATTAATGTAGGGAGGGTTACTTCCAGACAAATCCAGATGGAAAATAACAAAGTGTATAATCTGTGCTTCTCTTTTTTTCCGGACAGTGACTGACTCGATTTCAGAACGCTACGTTTTGTAGTGGATTTCAGCAAATCCCAGGGCAGGGAATGGTTTTCCAGGGTATTTCAATTTTGTAGTAACAAATAGCGAAATGCAGGCCCAGCAGGGACACGCTGGGTCATCTGCCCCGCCTGACACGGCTGGTGCTATCTGCACGGAGGACGCCTACGAAGCAGACAGCTGTCACCCGGGACAGGCTTCCAGCTGAGCGAACACGGGGACGTGGCACATCTGGCATACGCTGCTTCGCTGCCCGCTCAGCAGCAGCGCTGTGGAGGGTGAAAAGACACGGAGCTGCTCAACCTGAAGACATTACAGTCTGCGAGCCTCTATTTTACACAAGTCTGATGCACCCACTCTATTGTATGATTGATGTACTTTAAAAAGGTAAAATTTACTTTTAAAAGGTAGAAGGTATGTTAGAAAGTAGAATTTCTCACTGAGCAGGAGCAAACAGCTGTAAAAAGGTTGCAAGGCTGTGGGAAACAGGAAATTCTGTATAAACAATACCTGCCTTGCTAATGAAAGTGCCCTTGGAGAAGAGCAGAGATTGATAACAAGGGAACATCCCTACACAGGACGTGCCGAAACCAGCTGAAAACTGGACAGCTGCTGGAAGAGGCCCAAAGTCAACAAAGATTTGCAGTAACAGAGGGAAAGGGAAAGGCGGCAGTGGGAGATGGTGACCACCGACTCAATGAGACTGAGCAGAACCACCCCCCACAACCTACTGGAGCATGCGCACAGCAATTAAAGGACATTGTAGCTTTAAATGAAAGCGAGAGACTGTACTAACTAATAGAAATTTTTAAGATAAGGTATTAACCAATAGTTATAATTAAGGGTGTGTATTTCTGTGTTTTGAACCGTATAAATATTCCAAAGAGTTTGTGGGCCGGTGTGCTGGCTTTGTGGGTTACCACCTCGCACCCATCTCTGCGCAGAAACGATTTAAATAAAGATCTCTGTTCTCTGTGTACATTGGCATCTTGCACACCGGGTAAATGACCCCACTTTGGGACAACACGATCTCTATAACTACCAGCATCTGCCAGACCGTACGAATGTCGCAAGCGTGGAACACCCTCCTGCGTGTCCTGCCCTTTCTGAGCACCGTTCAGCGCTTCCCCTTCTTCTTACTGCCCTCCCCAGACTGCCATGGTTCAAACGCCTGTTTCAGCACAGTGGAGACCAGGGCTGTCAGAAGCACTGACTGCGCTCCAAGTCCTTCTGTTGGACACATTTGAGGCATCTGCCATATCATCAGGGGAGGCTGAAGTGGCTAGCGCTTGGCAATGAGAAAAAGCTGTAAAAGAGGTGATAAGTGAACATGAAAAGCGACCTCCCTTGTCTGAAAGACGTAACTCTTTGGCCAGAGAGAGCCCTTTGGAAAGACTCGCTCTCCAGCTGCGTATCACACTGTATGTGTCTGCTCCGAGACCGCCGGGAGAAGGACCAAGTACCAGAGCAAGCATGACACATCTAGCCTTCCCCGTGCATCAGTGGCGCTCTCTGCACCTGCAAGCACAAAGCTATCACCAAAGTCATCATCGGGATCATCGTTCAGGCTCTGTCATTCAGAGACATCCTGCACAGCTCACATCTTGCACGCGAAGCTGCGTGGCTGCATCAGCTGTGCCGCTCACAGCAGGGGCCGAGCAGCCCATCCTGGGATGCCAAGGGGAAACCTAACCCCTCTATGAGACGTGTTTGGAACAGTTTTAATAAAGTACTTTACATCCGAAAAAACCAGATAAAGTCTGACGATCTGGCACTGGGGAAGGTCCCGGGAGGTTAGAAGCCGGTGGCTCTGTCCGTGGGAAGAGCCCGCGGGTCCCAGCTGCCACTGAGCCACAGACCAGCCGGAGGCATCAGCACCATCTGAGAGAAACCCTGGGGCAGACGGGACACATGGGCACAGGCCAGTCAGTGGCAGTCCTCTTGCCATGGGCATTCACGTGGGGAAGGTGCTCAGGGACTTTTGTGTGGGTCAGGAGGGGAACCAGCAGGTGGAGCTCCCCAGCTTCCTCCCAGGAGGAAGAGCGGATCCACACATTTCCATGTCCTAAGCACCTACTGTTTATTCAAGGTTTGCTTTAGAAAAAGACGCTTAAGTGACCCCTCTAGTGCCTGTGGGATATGACATGATGATATGATATGCCCACACCACCAGCCCACCAGGGCAGCGGGATCCAGTGCCTGCGACACTAATACTTACCCTGACAACACCGGACATCTACCAGGAACCAAAGAGCTATTACCAGAAAAAAATGGGAACTAAACAATACCCAAGTTGCTTTTTTAACCTCCACTGTATGAAAAAGGGTAAAAGTGCATTTAAATAACGAGGACCTGCAGTGAGAAGGTTTCTTTCAGTGAGACTCTGTAGCTCACAGCCTTTTACCGAGGATCTCTTTTTCAGTGGCAGAAAGCGGTAGGTATGGAGTACGTGTATACGTTACCTGCTTACAGCACAACACGGTGGCTTTCATGGATACCAGAGGACTGGCATGGTATATAGTACTTTGAGATGAGGAAGCCAAATGTGCTTAAATAAATATGCACCTGTATTTCTGGGAAAAATCATCCTTAAACATTTATTAAGAGAAAAATACATTATTCTAGAAGATGACTAAAATTGATATGCAGACAAGCTGTAAAAACACAAGATATTTTAATAATTGCTTCAAATATGTTTTAAAGTGAGGCAGAAAACTAAAATTCTAGCCTCTCGTAAGAAGTCTGAGGCTATGGACTAATATCTTTAATGAACAATGGTTTACAAGACACGCTCTTTAATATACTTCTCTCAGGCTAAACTGTGTTTTAAAGGGCTGCATTTGAAGATTTGAGAGCAAGACATACCTTGATCCAATATTTTTTCCTCCTATCATAGTATTTTATAGTGCCATAATAATTTAAAATTTTAACAGAACTAGATTTTTTTCCCCACTTGTGATGATCTTTTCCCCTGAGGTTAATTCTCCTAAACAGATTAATTCAGAGAAGCACTCACTATCCTAGTTTACTGTTGGTTACCTTTTCCTGATAATGATTTTCTCATTAATCAATTTAAGTGCTTTAGTTTACTCTTGTTTATCAACAAATGTTAAAAATACATACATTTTAATAGCTTGACATTTAAAAAAAGCTAAGATATATTTTAAAATCTTGTATGAAGCACACATAAATTTGAGCTATGCCAGAGTTAGTTGTATAGCAATAGACATTGTTTGTTTCTTTCCATTTCTAATAAATTCTTCATGCTCTTTCATTACATTCACTGGAAATAATTTGAAAAATAGATGACACGTAATAAAAGCCATTTGGCCCAGGACAAAGTGATAAACTGAAATTTTGCAGAGCAAAAGAGAAAAAATGTATAATGTCAATGGTGAGTTTGTGAGACTCAGAATATTTTTGTAGTAACCATGGCTGAAGAAAAGGCATGGAATCTGTAAAAGGAGAGACAGAGACCAGCCTGCTTGTCACTGTTGGAGAGAGACAAGGCTGGTCCAGGTGCCTTATCCTGCGGAGCAGAGCGGGCAGCTCCGCCAGGGATCCCCGGGACAGAGGGTCTTTCCATTCGATATCCTCTCTGTCTCCTGGGATGCTGCCAGGCTATTTCTCTCTTGCTTGTTTTTATTCAGAACATCTTCTGGATGCCTAACCTGCAAACTCTCACTAGCGTCGGGAAATTTCTATAGTACACCGTGAGGTGAATTAAACACACATTTGTGCTTAAATATATACAAAAATATTAATGAACAATGCATTGGACAGAATCCTGCTGCCATAAGGAGTCTGCAAAGATGCATCTCCAGCAGGTTCATTCCACACGCCTGCACCAGCACCAACCCTGCGGGCACCGGCGCGGGGCACCTCAGCCCAGCCCCGGGTGCGTGCCCCAGCCCAGCACTCCCGTCCCAGCACGGCTACACGGCGATGCTGGGCTCTCTCGTGTCTCACCGCCAAGGGAAATCACCCCTTACCGGAGTCCTTCCGCCTCTGGCGTACCTGCTTCCAGCCGGTTCAACGCCTTGTGCAGATGGGCCTTCCTGCCCTCCATGCCAGATCGCTCCTCGGTCGCAAATTACCACTGATGAGCCGTCGCAGTTAGAATTTCCCCTTCACTCGCTGTACAGCTTTAGCTCTTTTCTCCACATTTCTGCCAGAAAAAGAGCTGCAAAAGCAACTACTTCTTTTTATCCACTTCTAGCTTATCTCAGGAAAAAAATAATGTGATCAAGCTGGCCCTTGCAACATCTGAAAATCCATAAATCACTGTATTGTTACAAAATCTTCGGTGTTCCCAAACTTTGAATTTTCGTTTGGGTTTTTGGGAGACAGTTTCGGTAACTATTGCCATGCAAGTTTCAGTGTTAGAACCTGATTCCTCAGTGGCTTCAATAAGCAAGCACCTCATATTTTTTCAGTCAGATTCGTGACGAGTGATCAAGGCCAGAAAGTATTACTACAGAAAAGGTCAGAATAAATAGCGTTACACATGACAAAAAATCCTATTTTGCTTAGAACCCATTCCAATTATCTCATCGAATCAATCACTCAGCAAATGGTCACACTCATCATTGTCTTCAAGTGACACATAAGGACAAGAGACCAAATAGGACTCTTTACAAAGGCTTCATGAAGGACTTGCGTAGAAATCAGTTTCAGATTTTTTACTTAGTAAAGTCAGAAGTACTTCAGGACGTGTGTTGAATACTGTAAACCGGCTTTAGAAAGAAGTACTTATAAATGAATATATATCAAGTAGCCAGCAAATGTTGGTTGCAAGTCCCAGAGGTCACTGTTGGAACCTTTTCTCTTTTTAATGTATATAAATGACCTACACCGAGAAACTATCCATAAACTTGCTAGATTTGCTGATGAGACAGAACTGGGAGACTGGCAAATGCACAGCAAGCAACAAAGGAAATTGCAGATCTGCTGCATAATTAGGCTAAGAGAAGTTTAATGCAGACTTGCAGTGGATTGTATGCCAAAATGAAAATGAGAATAACAGACTGATTAGGCTGAAGTCAAACAGGAAGTTTCTAGTATCTTGTCTCTTAAACTAACTAAGTAATTTGCAGGCAGGATTAAATTTAATAAAATTAACATAACGTGACAGAATACAAATCAGATTATCTGAAGTAGCAAGAGGAGCAAGAAACCCAGAAGAATTCAAGGGGGAGGTAATGCCTCCTCACATCAGATGCTCTTCTCCTGTGTGACTGGTCCAAAGTGTATCTGAGTCTCACACTGGAACAGCCTGAGATGCCTTCAGTATCGGATCCAGACAGACTTGAGAGGTAAAAAAGATAATTTCCAGTTGTTGCAGAAATTGTTGCTGAGCCATTTCCCTGACTCAAATTTTACATGAAGGATCCTCTAGAACTTTGTAGGTGTGGAAACCAACATCCACTGTACAGAAGATCAGATACTTTCAAGCTTTGAGATTTCACTTCTTTATTCAGGATTTTGATGGTCGTCATTAAGTTGTATGATCATGGATGTATGAGATATAAAAGAGCTTCAAAAATCAATCAAATAGTACTGCTGGGTCCACATAGAGGTTTATTTGCTTGTCATGTGGGTACGGGAATTACAAGATTTCATTCACGTGCTGCATTATTTTTTAATCTATGGCGACCGTTTCTCAATCACACATTCAGTTCCTCTCTAGTAAAAGGAATACAAACCATGTCTCATTTTCACTCCATAATTTAACATGACACAAAGATATTCTGGATTTGAAATGAGCGGGGTGGGGGCTGGGATGAGGGGTGTGTTTTGAAAATTAACAGTGTGTAAAAGTTGTGTTTTGTGGCAACAGAAGGAAAAAACCTTGAGTGAAGAAAGTATACACAGAAGCACATTTCTGGTTTTATGTGTATTATAAGATAAGAATAGCTTTATTCCTGCATGCATATTTGTCTTCAGTAATCAATTTGGCTGAAACAGGGTCATGAATAAGGTAATTCCACAGTTATAGATAACGTCACCAGTGAAGTACATAAGAAATACTTGCAAAGATATGTACTGTTTTCAAGTAAGACAGATCACTTATTTGAGCTGTTAGTCTATTAAACAATTTTACATCCACACTGTGTTGTTTGTTTGACTGAGCAAGAGTCAGCCTTCCGCCCTTTCTCCATGAAACTCAATAATAAACCTGAGGAAGCAGCAGTGAACTACATCAGACTTGACAAATCTGGAGAGCTTAACCCTGATCCACCGAAGAGTCTGATGAAATTCATAGTGACTTGCACAAGTGAACAGCTGAGTCAGGCCTAGGTGAGCAGGACGTTTGTGATTCACGTGACTCACCGGTATCTCTGTGGTCTATTGAGAATGACTGTCCCAAAGACCACCCTCAGACAGGGCAGAGCATATTTTTAAATCCAGAAAACACCTGCATTTTATTTAGGCTTCCAGCTGCCTATTTGTACCTGAAGCATGAGGTTTGCACCCAGTTACCCAGGACACAAATCCACTGGCCAATATAAACACAGACTCACAGTGATGTTTGCCCGTGAATTGTCAGTCATTATTGAGTAAAAATTGTTTTAAAATGCTGAAAAATATGTGTTTCTATTCTCCAGTATTTCAGCAGCCAAAAGCTGTAGCTCACCGGCAAAATTATAAATTCCTAACAATTCATCAATACATAGTGAGTGTTCTATAAATAAACTTTACACTCTCACCAGAGAAGCAACACTAAGAACCCCACAGCTGTGAGGTTCCAGAGACACTGGGAATCAGGCTATAATAGAAATGGTATCATCAGCCTCGTAGAAGTGATCTCATTTCCCTATAACTGCAGGAGCATTGTGGACAGGTATTATTTGATAGCTCTTCCTCTCACATTGAGGTAATATTTGCATACTTATTGATATGAGCAAAATCGTCTACTAATCCATCATTTAAAGTTCCCTTCGAAAAGATTTTTGCTTGTCAGTGCTGTAATAAAAATGCTTTTAATATCAAGTTTAGTGTAACACCTTGTGACTGACAGCAAGAAATCACATTAATGGCATAAAGGAAAGTGGCAGACCTTGTCAGTAATCTTTTGATGAAGCTTTTGTGTCAATTGTTTGAAACTTCCTGGAAAACATCAGTTTGAAAGCATATTGCATTTCTTTTGCAAAATTCACATTTCAAAACATGACATATAGCTTTGGTGTGACTTTACTAAAACAAGTAAGTTCATGGTATTTATGCATGTTTGTGTATGCATGTGTCTTTGTCACAGAATCCCAGAATCACAGGGGTTGGAAGGGACCTCTGGAGATCATCTACTCCAACCCCCCCGCCCCAGAGCAGGGTCACCCAGAGCAGGTTGCACAGGACGGCATCCAGGCAGGGTTGGGATGTCTCCAGAGTCGGAGACTCCACCACCTCTCTGGGCAGCCTGTGCCAGTGCTCTGCCACCCTCAAAGGAAAGAAGTTCCTCCTCATGTTCAGATGGAACTTCCTACGTTCCAGTTTGTGCCCGTTACCTCTTGTCCTGTCACTGGGCACCACTGCAAAAAGACTGGTCCCATCCTCCCAGCCCTCTCCCTTGAAGTATTTGTCAGCATTGATGAGATCCCCCCTCTGAGCCTTCTCTTCTCCAGACTAAAAAGACCCAAGTCCCTCAGCCTTTCCTCATAGGAAAGATGTTCCAGCCCCCTCATCATCTTTGTAGCCCTCTGCTGTCCCCTCTCCAGCAGGTCCCTGACCTTCTTGAACCAGGGAGCCCAGAACTGGACACAGCACTCCAGATGTGGCCTCACCAGGGCAGAGCAGAGGGGGAGGATGACCTCCTGCAACCTGCTTGCCACACTCCTCTTGATGCACACCAGGATGCCATTCTTGGCCACAAGGGCACATTGCTGGCTCATGGTCATCCTGTTGTCCACCAGGACTCCCAGGTCCCTTGCCACCGAGCTGCTTTCCAGCAGGTCAGACCCTCACCTGTACTGGTGCATGGGGTTATTCCTCTCCAGGTGCAGGACCCTACACTTGTCCTTGTTGAACTTCATGAGGTTTCTCTCTGCCCAACTCTCCAGCCTGTCCAGGTCACACTGAATGCCAGCACAGCCTTCCAGTGTGTCAGCCACCCCTCCCAGTTTTGTGTCATCAGCAAACTTGCTGAGGGTCCACTCTATCCCTTCATCCAGGTCACTGATGAATATATTGAACAGGACTGGACCCAGTACTGACCCCTGGGGAACACCACTTCTCACAGACCTCCAACTAGACTCTGTGCCACTAATCACAACCCCCTGAGCTCTGCCATTCAGCCAGTTTTCAATCCACCTCACTGTCCATTCATCCAACCCACACTTCCTAAGCTTGCCTATGAGGATGCTGTGGGAGACAGTGTCAAAGGCCTTGCTGAAGTCAAG
>VFFE01006598.1:22275-57168 GCA_008921705.1 Burhinus oedicnemus | reverse complement strand
GGGGGGGGGTTATACACCATGCCCCACTGCACCCCGCAGCCCACTTCGGCAGGAGGTGACAGAGGAGCTTGGCCACCCTGTGCCACAGCTGAGAGAGATGCTCACCAGCCCCCAGCGGTCCCCAGGGCTATACTGGGTGGATGCTGGCATGGGTGCAGAAATCCGCTGCAGGACCCTGAACAAGGAGGGGAGGAACCTCAGTAACTGGTTTACCCTCCAGAAACACCCTCTGTGAGGAGGCAGCTCATGTGAACAGCTGGAAAATATCACCTTGGGCAGGTTCTTCCCCGATTTCCCCAGCTGTCTGCACCTTCCCTGGGACAGGAGGTGGTGGCAGGAGCCTGCGAGGGGCCGGCCAGGAGCCGGGGTGAGGGAGGGGGCTCCCATGCAGACATGCCCGGAGGTGGCACGGCACGGTCATGGTGGGACGGGGCAGAGCACTGCACGCGGTAGGGCTGTCAGAGACTGGTACTTCAGCCTTCTTTGGTAACGTGAGCGTAGGCACCCTGAGCTGGTGTCCCACCCATCCCTGCATCAGAGCACCACGGCGTTGCGTGAGCACCGCACCTTCCCCCTGCGTCTGCTTTGTCGACTTCCGACTTTCTGTGATGGTGGTGTCAGCAGGCACGGAGCACACTTCTGCCTTCTTGCAAATAATTGCAGAAACATTTTTTGCCCTATAAACACCCCACAAGTGAAGTAGGATGGAAAACAAATCGGAAAGTGATGACTGGGTATGGATTAAAGCAGGTGCCAGCCAGCTGGAGAGGAACAGAGGAGGACGGGATCCCAGTAAATGGGAAGGAGGAACCTGATGTGCTCTCCTTTCCCCTGCAAGCACGGAGGAAAGGAGTATGTGCTCATCTGCTGCTTTTAAGATGCTGTGGTCAAAGCAGGTGACTTTGTCCCCAAAGTGGGTTTCTTGCCTTGGGCTGAGGGGAGTGTAATGCGTGTCTGCATATTCCGCGGCTAGCGTAGCTTCAGCAGAGAGGCACCAAAGAAGCACCTTCAATCAGAAATAACCGGCTGGAGATGAAGTTGTAGGCTGTGAATGTGTGTTACCAGCAGTTCCTCTTCTCTGTGCTCAAGGCTGTGGAGAGGAAAATTCCTTTTGTTGAGGCAGAGGTTTATCTTCAGCAAAAGCGCAGCCAGAAAAAGGAGCATTTTCTTTAAATGGGTCCCCTGCATTTTGCTTTTCCATCACATATTGCTGGTCCTGCTTTTAGATCTGAAATGAGGCAGCCTAATTGGTCATTTATCCCTTTAGCTTTTTATTTTTCTCCTGAGAGGACTGCATAAACTGTTTGCTGTTCTATAAGAAATGACTGAAGTGGATGACAATGGCCCTGGATACAGCAATTCTTGCAGCTCAGTTGCCAGTTGCTTGGTGCTCACTGGGGCACTGCTGAGACGAGGCAAGAGGAGACGATGGGGATGCTGTTACGCTGCTTCCGCTTGTGACGCCCGGCTCCTTTGCGCAGCTGGCAGATCACCAAGGCAGGCCACCGGCTCGGATGTTGGACCAGCGCCGTGCCACCATGCTCTGCCCTACCGCTGCCGTGGTCTGCTGACCTCCTCCGCCCTCCCAGACTGTGCTTCCTGGTTGCTCACCTACACAAAATCAGTAAATACCTCATTTCCAAGTCTAAATAAAAAAAAATAATAATAGCAGTACAAACCACAACATCAAAGAGAACACATGCACAGAGATGTCTTAAGGAGAATCATGACCTCGTTTTGTAGCACCAACTTTACCATCGACACGAAACCAGGTTCCAGACGACTTGAAGTACAGCAGGTTTAATCTGAGCTCAAGTCATACAGTCTTTTAGGTTAGAGAATCGTGGGTTTAGTAACTTGTTCCAAACTTTTCTGCTCACTAGGAAGTGACATTAACCACACTGGGGATTAAACACTCCATTTATTTTAATGACTGAACTTTACAACCCCACCAATAAGTTTTGCCAACTGATTTTGCTCCAACACAGGCATTTTCTTCTGAAGAAGAAACAGCGAATTGTTCAATGTGAAAATTCAAGGCTCCCTCAATCTGCAATTCTCCTTTTACCTTCACTTGAGAATGAAGAGAAATCATCTGAATATTCAAATTAAACAAAACAAAACAAAACAAAGTCCATTCTTGTAGGAAAAATCACATAACGTAATGCTGAACTTGAGGCACTGCGACCTAAACCCGGTTGCTCAGATCATGCTGTCTGGTCCCTCCAGCAGCCCCCACAGTTCCCGCCAGCAGCTCCTCGCCCCAGAGCTGGAAATCTGATCCTGTAAATGTCAAACTGATAGCAATCCACCCAAGAAACTGTATTAAGTATATAATTCCCTCAAAACCACTATTTATTTGTAGTGTTAGTATATTCAGTGAAATACTATCTAAGAAAATCTTTCATAAATGTAATTAATAGAAGATTTTTCCCCAGGCTTTCTGGAGTTTATACCCTTCCTCTATTCATGGGAAAGTTTCTGATGCAATTTGTTTCTTAAGACATTTACTACTGAAATGAATGAATATTTTATACTGATATTTTTATCTTTCGTTGCGGACAAACTCTCTAGGAAATCTTGGCATATTACTTATTCAGCAACGTGGCTTTATATCCTTTTACCTGGAGCAAAAATAGCAGATGTCATAGTTGGGGGTAAAGAAATTTTGAAGAGTCTTTTTTTTTTTTCCTTGTTCTGCTCCTCCAGATCAAAATTTATGTAGTAAAACTCTGTACCGTAGTTTTTTCACCCACAGAGGCATCTTCAAGGGTGTGAGTGCCTGAAGAGGACGCAGATCTACGGGCAGAGCATCACGGAGGAGCTGCCTTGCCCGTTAGCCCTTCCTCAGAGTAAGGTCTTTCACGGCTCAGTGGTGCTGGACAGGCATTTTCCTCCTGTCCTCGGGGTCTCCCCCCGGCAGCCCCTCGGAGCTCAGGTCCTCTTTGCGCCTGCGGCTGCGACTGGGCAGACCCCGCTGACCGGCCAAGGTTTGGGCTGCGTCACTTTGCCACGTCCTCTTGTCTAACTGGGGCCTGAACACTTACCTTCCTACTGTTAAAAATCATGCTTCCAGACAAACCGTTTAGGAGGATCCTGGGAAGCAGCGCGCTGTCCTGCAGACCTGGAGGCTGAGCGTGTGCCGGGGTATCTGCTGTGCTACGTGCAGAGACTGTCCAACTGGAGACTCAAGGACCCGCGCGCTAAAAGCCAAATCTGCAGGAGCAGAGGGTAACTACTCCTGCATAGGTCATCATTTTCCCTCAGTTTCAGTGAAAGTTCCACTGCTTAAACAGGATTTCACTTGTCTAAGCAGCCTTATGGACAGTCTAGAAAAGGCTCCTGGGTAGAAGGAGGGCTTGGACCTTTGTTCTGCTCCACCGGACAAGGAGTAAGGGAGCTCGTGCAGTCACTCCAACACAATTTAGTTCTTTGGACTTCACTGATTCCCGCTGGGACCCTGAAACACGGCAGCCCAAAGCTTTCTGTTGTTCTGGTGCAGAAAATTCACCTCGTCCTCATTTCGCAAGAGGACAATGTCTACTGGGAGTAACAGATTTGTTTTCTTAGTAACCAGAGATGTTTTTCCTTCTTACAGCATTCTTCATTATAGCTGAGGTTTTAGCTAGAAGAAGAGGTCATTTTTTAGTGAGATAAAGACTATTGTTAATATAGAAAAAGCAAAAATAAAATAAACCCCCCAATCTATAGCCTTATTCCATGTCGACACAGTAACATAAATGCACTGGAAGAGGCATGAAGAAACTTCAGTGTTACTCTGAAAAGATAACAAAAATACATGATGGTATTTACTGTATTTGGATGTAAACAGTTTGCTGTAAGCAGTTCATTAAAAATCTTTTGGGAATATGCTTTTCTTAGTTAAGAGCAGAAAAATCCTGCTACATATGATTATTCTAAAAAGACCTACATTTCCAAGTAGGCAAGATGAGGAATTAAAATAAAATGTGCAATTAGAAAGTTTCAGAACTTGAAATGTTTATTCCCTGTGAAATTTAAGTTATTTCAAAATAATTTTTGTTCTGAATCAGAAAATATAGTTGCAAACACAAATTCATTTTGGCTAAAACTGGAAGATTAGTTTTCATTATGATTTTTGGTAAGCTCTGCATCTTTGCAGGAGCATAAACTTTCTGAAGAAAATTTCATTATGTCAGAAAATAAACATTGTCAGAAATAGTTGCCAGAAAATCTGCGAGCAGCTCTGTAAATAACTGCCCTTAATCACCACCCATGTTCTTCGCATACAACACGTGAGCTTTGTCAGTTAATTTTATCTGTGTAGGAAGCATAACCTGCTCGGGTGACCAGCTGGGAGGAACAAATTACGGATGTCACAGCTCCTCAGGGACAAGGGGCCATGGACACGCTTCGTTTCTGGTGCTCTGTCCCGGGTGTGCTGGCTACCGCACCCGAAACATCTGCGGGTGTCCCCAGCTGTGGCACAGCTGCCGGGCAGAGCGCTGCGCGGGGGACGGGGGGCACGGGCAGGGCAGTGTGTGACAGAGGTGTGCTGCGACGGCTGAGCAGGTGTCATAAAGTTATGACTGATGAGTAATGTAATAATTTCCTGCGGTACTTCTGCAGTTCTGACTGTGACTGCACCCTGCTGTTAATTGCGTTGTTACTCTGCTGTTGGTTGTTCATCGCATTGTAATTATACAACGGATTGTAATGAAAGGAGGTTGGGAAAGTCCACGTATTCAGGGAAACCGCTGAAGAGAAGTCTTTTTGGAGAGACCTTTACTGGTATCGATCGCACACGCCAGTGCTCTGCAAAGCTGGTTTAAGGAGAGTGTCCAGACAGAAACCATTTGGCAGCCGCAGGGGCAACTGGAAACCAGAGCTTCCTACAGGAAGGACATTCAGTGAGGAAAACTAAGACTGTTGCCGAAGGTCAATGCTCTCTACGATGAATGTGATGGATACAGTAAAATAAGTACCCTCCTGCTAATATTTTTTTTCATCCCTTTCTATGAATATGTGCAAGGGGGAATCATAATATAAAGGCTCATAAAACTGCGTAGTTTCACTAATTCCAATTTCTCGGGACTCCATACACACTCTGAGCCACTGGCCTAATGCATTTTTGCACTGAACTGAGTCCGAGAAATTGGATATCGTAGTTGCATTTCTTATTAATGATGATGCAGTCCCTGGACGCTGAGAATCCATATATCCCTCCTATTCACATGTTCATCTTACTTTAAAAGCAGAGCATCGTTAGGTCCAGAGTTTAAAGTTGTGAGTAAATTTTAAGATGCATATATTATACACAAACACAAATATGCAAAGATAAGTATAAATAAATGTTCAAATGTATATTATGAATCTTTATTTATTTTTTTATTCCTTTGAGTGATGGTAAACATGAGTTGGTCAAACTTACTGATATGTGTAATTGCGAAGTCAAACCCACAGTTATCGATACTCTGCCTGGGGATCACAAATGTTGCATTTTATTTGTCATCCATGTACTGAACCCAGCAGCTTGCCACCTCGAGGCAGTACTGCTCTTAACTGGCTGGTACCAGTTAGAAATGTGGTCCTGGAATGTTCTGCAGTGTCAGGGACTCATTAAGTCCTTAATTTTGTTTTGTTTTGTAATGCTTTCCAGATCATGGCTTATCCTGACACTTGAGCATTGCAACATCAAAACCCTGGCCACAGGGCATTTATATTTGCAAATACCATCTAGATATCCACCTGGGATGAATAACTGGGATAAGGTGGTTCGAGAGTCCATCTTCTGCATCATCTACAGTTGTGTCACTGGACCACCGTTAACATCTCTGCTGGCACCAGCTGAGCCAGTGTCACCCGGCTAAAGATCATGATACTTTTGCCACACTTGATCTCTGGGTGTGTTGCCACTCTCTTCCAAACATTGTGCTGCAGGACCATGCGGTATTACTGCATGCATTGATGACCCAAGGGATTATTTTCAAGTTTTTGGTATAATCTTGAACCTACTGGGCATATTTTGGAAAACTCGGACACCCAGGAGAAACAGAATCCCAGAATCCCAGAATCACAGGGGTTGGAAGGGACCTCTGGAGATCATCTACTCCAACCCCCCCGCCCCAGAGCAGGGTCACCTAGAGCAGGTTGCACAGCATGGCATCCAGGCGGGTTTGGAATGTCTCCAGAGTCGGAGACTCCACCACCTCTCTGGGCAGCCTGTGCCAGTGCTCTGCCACCCTCAAAGGAAAGAAGTCCCTCCTCATGTTCAGATGGAACTTCCTATGTTCCAGTTTGTGCCCGTTACCTCTTGTCCTGTCACTGGGCACCACTGCAAAAAGACTGGTCCCAGCCTCCCAACACCCTCCCTTTAAGTATTTGTAAGCATTGATGAGATCCCCCCTCTGAGCCTTCTCTTCTCCAGACTAAAAAGACCCAAGTCCCTCAGCCTTTCCTCATAGGAAAGATGTTCCAGCCCCCTCATCATCTTTGTAGCCCTCTGCTCTACCTTCTCCAGCAGTTCCCTGTCCTTCTTGAACCAGGGAGCCCAGCACTGGACACAGTACTCCAGATGTGGCCTCACCAGGGCAGAGTAGAGGGGGAGGATGACCTCCCTTGACGTGCTTGCCACACTCCTCTTGATGCACCCCAGGATGCCATTGGCCTTCTTGGCCACAAGGGCACATTGGTGGCTCATGGTCATCCTGTTGTCCCAGGTCCCTTTCCACCGAGCTGCTTTCCAGCAGGTCAGTCCCTAACCTGTACTGGTGCATGGGGTTATTCCTCCCCAGGTGCAGTACCCTACACTTGCCCTTGTTGAACTTCATGAGGTTTCTCTCTGCCCAACTCTCCAGCCTGTCCAGGTCACGCTGAATGGCAGCACAGCCTTCCGGTGTGTCAGCCACCCCTCCCAGTTTTGTGTCATCAGCAAACTTGCTGAGGGTACACTCTATCCCTTCATCCAGGTCACTGATGAATATATTGAACAGGACTGGACCCAATACTGACCCCTGGGGAACACCACTTCTCACAGACCTCCAACTAGACTCTGTGCCACTAATCACAACCCCCTGAGCTCTGCCATTCAGCCAGTTTTCAATCCACCTCACTGTCCATTCATCCAACCCACACTTCCTAAGCTTGCCTATGAGGATGCTGTGGGAGACAGTGTCAAAAGCCTTGCTGAAGTCAAGGTAGACAACATCCACTGCCCTCCCCTCATCTATTCGTCCAGTCGCGCCATCGTAGAAGGCTATCAGATTAGTCAGACATGACTTCCCCTTGGTGAGTCCATGTTGGCTACTTCTGGTAACCTTCTTTTCCTCCAGATGCTTTGAGATGATGCCCAGAATGAGCTGTTCCGTCATCTTTCCAGGGATGGAGGTGAGGCTGACTGGCCTGTAGTTTCCCGGGTCTTCCTTCTTGTCCTTTTTGAAGACTGGAGTGATATTGGCCTGTTCTCCAGGACCTTTAAAAGATGATGGAGAGAGATGATGACAGAAATTAATAGAAACACTTAACAAAGATGTAGCAGTTTTATGAAGTTCTTATGAAGAAGGCTGGGACATTTAGGACGCAGTACCTCAGCCCTGAAAAGGAGACAGAGTGGAGTACAAAACTATCATAGAATCAGAATAGTTAGAGTTGCAAGGGACCTTAAAGATCATCTGGTTCCAACCCCCTGCCCAGACCAGGTTGCTCAAAGCCCCATCCTACCTGGCCTTGAACACCTCCAGGGATGGGGCAGCCACAGCTTCTCTGGGCAACCTGGGCCAGGGTCTCACCACCCTCACAGTCAAGAATTTCTTTCTAATATCTCATCTAAGTGTCTCCTCTTTCCGTGTAAAACCATTGCCCCTCATCCTCTGGCTCCACTCCCTGATCCAGAGTCCCTCCCCAGCTTTCCTGGAGCCCCTTTAGGCACTGGAAGGGGCTCTAAGGTCTCCCTGGAGCCTTCTCTTCTCCAGGCTGAACACCCCCAACTCTCTCAGCCTGTCCTCATAGCAGAGGTGCCAGGTTTGGGCAACAGGGGTGACGGGGAGCACGGACACGCAGGAGCTGGCCGTGCTTCTGGGGAAGGTCTGGGAGGAGCAGCAATGCCCGTGCTTGGACCACAGCTGGGTTCTCTTCTTCCCAAGTGTCTGAGAAATCTTTGTGCCTTTAAATTTATCTTCCCCTCTTGTTGGTTTGAAAGTAGCCTTTTGTTCACTTCGTATTAATGTGCTAATGAAATGCAAAATATTAAAATCTCTCCTTTTACTTGCATGCCAAAGAAAGTCTGATACTTATTTACAGTGGATGTTTGCTGAATTACCTTTTTTAAGTAATAGGGACAGATAAGGCCACATTTCCTGGGGCAGCAGCACTACATGGCCTGATTGGAGCCCCCAAAAGAGAAATACTCTGCATTAGCAGAGGGAAATAAAACTGAAGACCATGAATTTGGATTAATGAAAAGAGTAAGGAATGGTGAAACCTCTGTCGGGCAGGAACAGCAGTGACTGCAACTCCCATTATTTGCAACATTTAATTTTACATTTCAGTAAATAGATAGAGTGATAGTTTTCAGTGCTGGGCATAGTTAGAAAACTGAATAATTGCAATACTATTACATTCTGTGTCTGCTGGGTATCACTTTATAACTGGAAATTAACTACATGCAGCATTATTTTTCTACTTGAAAATATTGCCATCCACAAAGTGATGTGCTTTAAAATCTGTGTATGAAAAATATTAATGTATCAGCTTTTCTTTTTTATTTCTTTTTTGTCACAGACCTCTTTTATTATAGCCAAATAAAAATTCTTTACATAGAGTTTTATTCTTTTACTTTTCATTGGTTTTATTTTAGTAGTCTTCCAAGTATTTTTTTCCTGGGAATAACTGGGAATTTTCTTGCAGAACTACTTTTCTAATTGTACGTGTTCCTAACTTTTATCTGTCTATATTTTCCTGAGTTTGTGCAAGTGAGCACTTCACTTTGTCATAAATGATATTTCTCTTAAAAAGTAGCCCAGATAATACTAATGTTGTGCACCAATTCAGTGCCAATGAATTTATTTATTTTTCTGCAAGCTGTTGGAGAGAGAGCAAGATCGCTCCCCGTACAGCACTCGGTGTTATTCCTGTCTCCACATGGTTTTTCACATCACCATTATGAAATCTTAGCACCTTCTCACCACTGCACGGCACAGGGCAGCCTGGTGTGTACAGTCTACTCCTTCCGACACTCTTCATAGGAGAAGAATTTACTGTGAAGTATATGGTTTTTCCAGGAAATTTTGGGTTTATGAGCTGGTTTGACTCTGTTATAAACCTACTGCTTTGTCATCACAATAAGGAAGGTTAATCCAGATAAATAAATTCAATCCAAAACAGAGAAGCTGCTCCATTAGAAGAGAAAACTCAATGGAAAAAAAAAAAATTGAAAAAAAGAACATTTCTTGTCAAGAAGCAGCTCCGCCTTGGCTATGAAGCAAAGCTGTGCAGAGCTTTAGCAACGGAGACGTCGAGGCTGCCCATCCTTCAGCCCCTCCGGCAGAGGGAGGATAAGCTGCCTTGGAGGGCAGAGTGAAGCACCTACCGGATACTGCAGCCTGCAAATACTCTGTGCTGCACCTCCCCGGGACCTCTTACGGGCAGGAGGAGAGAGTCCCTCACCCAGCACCGTGCCTGCACGAGGAGCACAGCTCCTGCGCCCGCTGTCATCTCCAGGAGAACCAAGCCCTCCTCCACCTCAAGGCTCTTAGCTGGACTTTTCTCATTGTCCCATCACAGACATCTCCAGGGCTTGCTAGCAGGGCTGTAGCTCTACTGAGACCCTGGAGGGGGAATGGGTGCTGGCGAGGTTGTGTAGTTTGGGCGCCTCAAACTGTCCCTGCCGTGTGTCCATCCCCAGCTGGGAAGTGTCGCCATCTTCTCCCGCTGCTTCCCCTGAACTTCCACCTTCCCACTCTGAGCATCCCATCCCTCGTTATGATCTGTTTAGCTCTCCACATGGCAACGTGAAGATTTCAACTGCGGACAGATGATCAGAAGAGTGATAAGGAGAAAACAAACAGGTTCCAACAGGTGTAAAAAATACCATACCCACAGCAGTGTGGCCATGGAGCCCGTCCACGAGATCAACCCAGGGCTCCCTCGTCTATGAGCCCTCCCTCGCGCAGCCCCACTGCCTGTCCCACACCCAGAGACCCCCCAGCCCCATGGGACACAGAAATTGTCTCAAATTATCCTACATCAGCACATTTTCACTGCAGCAAGCTGCTTCCCTTCTTGGAAAATGTGCAGGAAAGCTTCTGTCGGTCTGGGGACAGCAGTACCGAACCACTTCTTCCTCTACATCATGTGGGTTTTCCTTCAGGTGAAAACAGAGCACTTTTCTTCAGAGCTGTGATGAGAAGGGTGAAATTTAGTGCTGAAATATCCAGCATTATCTCGTGGAAAAATCATAGTTCTTGTGCGGCAGGTTGAATTTCCACCAGCTTTTACATCCTAAAATCTTTGTTGCTCATTCAAGTGGTATTTCACCTTTTCTGGAAGTGGACTTTCATTCCATGCAGATATTTGTGAAATGAAAATTGTTAGTTTCTCCCAAGTCTCCCATCTCAGAGATGGGTTCTCTGCAAGGACCAGCAATTTCAAATAAAACCAACAAGTGCTCCACTTCAAAATGTGCTAACAGTTCAGGAAAGAAAAAAAAAAAACCAAAACAAACAGAAAAAAAGTCTTTCAAACAATATACTCAAAGCTATTTGAAGAAATGGCTAGGCAAAGATTTTTTAGCTATTGAAAGTCATAAAAGTCATAAATTTTTTCATCTACTTTAAAATAACTCCACAAATACATGGTAATACGAGGTCAGGAGTGGACAAAGCTCTGCTGGCTTCCGGCAGCAGAGATGGACACTGGGCTCCTCTGCCGTAGCACAGCTCCCATGGCCGTCTGCAGTCCTGCAGTTAGTTGTCCATAGCATCGAGTGCCATGAAGGAACCCAACCGGCGAGTGCAGAAAATGTTTAAAGAAGCAAACATTACTGACTGCTGTGGGGTAAGCAATTGTGGGGACCAGCGAAGTTGTGTTTTCCCACCCACATTGTCACCACAGCTGAAGCTCAGGCAGCTCCTGAAGGCAGCTGTCCTGTAGGCAACAGGTCTGTGGTGGTTTTCTCCTGAAATGCACGCATTTCCCCAGGCTTTGGTGTCCATGGTTGTGCTCTGAAGGTCAAGGGGCAAAACGACGATGTCCCCTAGAGGAAGCTTCTCTGTTGCATAGCCACAGCGTCAGAGGTGCGACATGCTGATGTGGTGAGAGGGTCACTGCACCACTTCCAGGCTGTTTTATTGAACACGATAATCAGTGGAATATGATGACACTTCGGACCTTGCTAAGCTTACCCCGTGACAGATTATAAATAGTCTTCAACTCTGCGTTTGCTGGCAATGCATTTGGGGGTGTTGCAACACTGCACCAGCCCACGGACAAGGTGGAGGGTTGTTCTTCTGTCCCAACTACCACCACTGTGCTGCCTCACCCTGCACAACCACCGCAGGACTGCAATATTGGGGGTTTTCTTGGGGAGCCAAGGACACAGGGGTGTCCACGAGGGCAGCTGAGTCAGCAGCAGGGTGTCCCCAGGGTGGCAGTGCCCCCCAACCATGGTGCAGCCCCGTGGCACCCAAGCTGGGACAGGACAGTGGCAGGGACAGGGACAGGGACAGGCGTCACCACCGCCTGGCCAGGGCAGCTACCAGGCCAGGTCCACAGCCCATCCAGGGGCTGCAGCACATCTCTCCATTTCCCAATGGCCATAATTACCATCAACAAGCTGAAAGGAAAGGCTGGCAATGAGCAGTCTTCGAAACAGAGACAGCTCTCACCGGACACAGACGCCGCAAGGGTATGTTTGTGTCTCTGCGCTCTCCTTGGGTGAAGAAGACGCCTAAAAATCAAGATAGGGCTCAATCCAGCTGTCAGCGCCTGCGGTAGGAAACACGTGGCACAAACACAGGGTCACTGTTTGGGGCAGGAACTCTCAAAAAAAACCCGCCAAAACAAACCCCAAAACAAACAACCAAACAGAAAAGTGGGAGCACTGTAAGCATAAAACAACGCCGTTTATGGCAATACCTGCATTTTTAAGCTTAGTATTTTATTTTTCCAAACACTTCCATTAGTAATTTGAAATGTATTATTTCTGTTAAATTTCCCACTAAGAAGCTCATGTCCTAAAACGTACAGGGAAATGAGCGACGCAAGGACTATACATACAGTGGTAGAAAAGTTCTATTTAAACTTCCAAGGAATCATTCAAGAAAATTGTTTGCAGGAGCGCTGTCCCCTGAGCCTGGTACAAGCTATTTCAAATTCAGCAGCTCCACAGCACATCCAAAATAAACACTGGAAAGGAAAAATAGATGAAAAAACTCAGAATCTGCCTTCCAAAAGGCAAAAAACTGTTGCAAAGTTCTTTCTAGCCTATATGAAAATATTTCACATCACTACTCTGACTCATCAGAAATGCTGGCAGAAGCGTCCAATTTAACCTTTCAGAAAATGCTGTTTCATCAAAAAGGCATCTGCTGGGAATATGTCAATATAGGCAAAACTATTTAGGGAAAAATATGTGAAACAAACTATTTTTGTAAGAAAGGAATGGTGCAAATTTATAAATATTACACACAATCACAATAGCTAACATCTAAAAATATAAAAAATAGGGTTTATCAGTATGATTCTTTTGATGAATAAAATATGATTATGTCTCATTTTTTATATACACTTATATAAAAATTCATAGATGTATGAATTTAATGGAAATGTTAAAGGTATATGTTTTAGTCCTGGTTCAGAAAGAAATAAATGTTCTAAATGGGGGGAATTTCTGTGGAACAAACACTGAATTTCCAAAAGCTTTGTTCTGCAGACCCAAGCTTAGATTTTGATGAGACGTACTTTCTATTGCTAAATGTTGCCATTAAGATTATCTTGCTGCACATTTTAATAAATTGCAAATTAACTTGTCTGTGAAGTCAGTGATAGATTCTCCTGTGTGTGGACCGCAACAGGCCAGCAGCGTAATGAAAACGAGGGCTAACATCGCACATTTGTACTTGGAATATATACACTTGGAGCAAGAATAACAAGATCTTTTAAATTTTCCTTTGAAAAGATTTCTGGGTAAGGAACGAAAACCCCGACAGCCTCCGGCGGGCGCGGGGGCAGGATGCTCCTCGGCCGGGGCAGCGCCCTCCTCCCGGCCGGGCTGCGGTGGGACAACACGTGGCAGCACCGAGCCGTTCACACGGTGGGTTCATTGGAGCAAATCCATCTCCAGGCTGGGTATGTGCCCATCCTGCCTGTCCCCTCTGTGCGGGTGGCGGGTGCCTGCCGTGGCACACTCCCAGCGTTCGGAGAAGAGCCAGTTGCTATATCCACAGAGCCGGCTAAAGGAGCTCCAAAAAATCCTCTTTTACATCAGGTTTCAGTCCACGTCTAACATCCCCTCTAGACCAAGGCACTGTTCAGGTCCTTTCGCTGTGGTTCAGCCCGTCCTGGCAAGGTCACGGCTCCACGGTGGCCCCCGCGGCGAGCACACCCCGGGAGCAGCAGTGATGCTGCCGGGGCACGGGGCAAACGGGGGAGCTGCTGCTGCGGCACCGCAGGATCTCAGGCTGCAGCCCTGCCCGGGCAGCGAGGTGCAGAGCAATGTGGCGGAGAAACCAGTCCCACGTATTTAAAAAGTTCTAATTGCCGTATTTTATCCGACCTTGATAGTAGGAGCAGATGGCATGTTTTGTATAACAACATATTGAAAAATAAGTCTCAGAAATAATTAGTGTCATAAATAAATTTCTCTGCTTTGGGGGTCTGGGATTGATTAGATAAAAGTCTTAGCAGTAACGATTGCTGCAAAGATGAAAAAGCAGAACTTTACCTTTCCAGCAGTAAATACCAGTTGTGTGGCCACAACTGTATCCCCCAAACCGGGTTTTATTACCTCTCAGAGCAGGAGTCTGAGAGCCCTGACAGCGCGACTAGCACAGCCGAGCGTCTGCTCTGCCCGGCTTGGGCAGCCCCGTGCCCAGCCTGCAGGGTTTGGCGCTTTTCACGGATATTCTCACGTCTCGGGAGATGCTCGAGGAGCATTTGGCAGAGTCCCGCAGAAGAGCAGGAGCACGGCTCGCCTGCCATTGCCCACCTCCGGAGTCAGCAGCGCCCCCAAACCCCACGGCCGCCCCACGTGAGGGGTGTCCGGGAGGTGGGGTGTCTCCTCTGCCCCCGCATCCCAGCAAACCCTGCCAGCAGCGGCAGATGGGACCAAAACGGGCGGGTGACGGGGCGCTGGGCAGGGGCAGGAGGGGGTGCTCGCAGAGAGGAACGTTCCCGCAAAGCCGAGGTCAGCCCTGCCTGGTCAAACGCTGTAAAAATGCAACACGTGTGCTCTGCTTGCCTGTGGAAATTATAAGCAAATGCTAACTTTCTTGTAAACATTCTGTTGTGTATCTAGGAATTACTTTGTGACACCCAGGACATCCCCAACAGCCCCTGCCCACCCCAGGCAGGGGCTGAGCAGCATCCATGGACAGCAGCTGAGCAGCATCCATGGGCAAGGGTGAGAAGCATCCCTGGGCAGGGGCTGAGCAGATCCATGTCCCAGGAAGCACCACCCAGCTCAGAAAGCCTGGAACCTGCAAAAACCCCAGATGTGGCAGCAAAGCATCCGCTGCCACCAGCTGGAAAACAACCGGGGCTGGAGACAGATTCCTAACGGCGTCAACTGAAACACAACTGCCCTCCCATTGCTGAAGCCTGCGGCTTTTTGGGCAGAGGAATTAAATTTTAGATACTTACATCCTTTTGGTTATTTATAAGCCACTTCAAGTTATTAATGTGTGACTAGTGACAATGACAGGTGGCCATATAACGGCATGGGCAGGTGGCATCGCTGCAGCTCCACGAGTGGCTGACTGAAGGGTTGGGGGCTTGTTTGTTTGTTTTAGAGACAGAAGAAGTAGTGGGTAACATCCCTTTTGGGTGGGCAGGTATTCGTCTGTAATAAGGCCAGACAAGGTCCTAAGCAAGCTGATCTCGCCTGGCCCCGCTCTGAGGAGAGCTGGACATCCAGACGTCCCTTCCACAATTCTAAATTCTCACTAAAACTTAACAGACAACTTGAATTTACTAAAATCAGTAATTACTCATTTTGCAAATCAGCTTTGTCTGCTCATCGATATCTATGTAGTTTAATAACGTTCTTGTGAATTTTGAAAGTTTACAATATAACTAAGGCAGGATTTTTTAATTACTTTTGGTGACTTGAAAACTCGGGGACAGAAAGAAACAAGGATGAGACTAAAGGATATGTTCAGGATATATTGATCAGGTAGCTATCCATACACAGCTGAAGATCATAAAAATTTCCGTTGAAGTCCCCGAATTTCCACTTAATCTTACATGGCCAGGATTTCCTGATCTGTGTGGCTTCGCCAAATCGAATGTCCTGCATATCGGGCTGGATTCTTGCAATCAGAAATGTCAATTCATCCACTGGTTTGGGGTGAAAGTTTCCAGAGTTTCCAGCGCTGATGGGTCCGCAGGGCTGACAGCTGTAGGGAGAGGACAAACATACTCTCAGAGGAGGATTGCAGGATTCATATTTACCATAAAATAGCCAGAAATAACTCGGCACAAGCTTTTCTGTGTAGTAGATCAGAAGAAGGGTATTAAAGAGCTCGGTGGCATCCGAGTGAGAGAGAAAATTAAAAACAAAGAAAGGAAGGTAATTTGTGGCTGAAGTGGTGGTGTGACGGGGGCTGCTGCTCCCTCCGGGACCTGAGAACCTCTTGAGTTTACTGGCGTTGATTCATCTTTCTTTGAAGTGGTTTCCCCGCACAGCTAACATCAAAGACATAAATCTCCTTTTCCTTTATTTCTTAAAGGGTGGCAGAAGTAGATGACTAACAGTCATCAATAACACCAATTTAATCCTGAAATCCCCTATGGCATCAAAGGAGGATAATTCCCCTTTCAGCACAGCTGAGATCACTTTGCGCTCCCCTGGGAACGAGGTTTCCAGGAGCGGAGGGACCACGGCGTGTCCTGCAGCCCAGCTGGGCTGCCTTCGCTCCCCGGCAGGCTGGGACCAGCCGGGCACTGGTGGAGACCCCGTGTTTCGTGGAGCTGCGGCTGGCAAGCGTAGCTGCCTGCCTGGAGCCGGCTGGGCTGAGGAAGCGGCTCACAGCTCATCTCAAACCTTGTTGTACAAGACTGGACGTCTTCGTAGTGCCTGAACACCCAAATCACGGGCTGCGCTCCTCCTCGCTGTCCCCCCGCAGCCGGGACACACCGCCCTGGGCTTCGCAGCCAGCGCAGACGGCTGTAAGAGCCGACGGCCGGGCTTCAAAAGGGATTTGTCCGATCTCATGCCTAGGATCAGACTTGCTGAAAGCATCATCCCGGTGGATACCTACCAGGTATGTAGATTTTTTTTGCAAGTGGTCCAAGGATGTCAGAACAGAGACTACTGGGTGCTGGCATGTTAGTAATTTCAGCATTTCTTTGGAATAGAAGCGTAGCAGAGATAAATATACATAAAATATAAAAAACAGACAAACATAGACTTTTGTGTGTGCAAAAGCACTAAGTTTCTGGATCTTTTCAAAAATCCCGCATGACTTGGCTGGTTCCTCGTGGGGAGCCTTTACACGAAGCAGAACCGCGTGTGATCCGGTGGCTGGGGTCCCTGTGCTGCTCTTCGTCCTCCGTACTCAGCAAAACATGGCCACTTCACTTACTGTCCTCAAGGTGCCCATTTCTTCTTCAAAATTTTCTGTTCTTTTATGGGTGTAGTTTCTTCCTCTGTAGTTTAACCCCAATTCCATGTAACATGGCTCATTTATATCCCCGTGTATTATTATAATGTAATACAAAAGCATCAACATTTAGTGCACAGATCCTAACAAAAAAGGTTTCCATTTATTGCACAGAAAATTATACTTCAAGTACAGTCAGAAACGACATTTGCTCCCCTGATTTGTACCTAATGCTTTTAATGTTTTAGTCTACTACAGAAAGGTGTATCTGTAACTAATTTAGGCAGCATGAAGACATGGCAGTGCACCTTTACACGCAAACTGCCTTGCAAAAAGTGGTAGCGCTACTTGTATAAGCCCCTGTAGCGGTTATGGATCACTGGATAGCACAACCTTTGGAAAGCAAGTTCTCTCACCGTAGCTTATCTAAGACAGATCCGAAGCAGCATAGCTCAGATAACTTGGTGTCGTTTGAGTATTTAAGTTAAAGTTATTTTTTTATTATAAAATGATAAGATTTTTTTTTTCCTGTCACATTTCTTGGTTTTCTTTCTTTTTTCCAGCTGCCCCTGGGAAAGAGCAATCACTGGATGAACAACTCACCGTGCAGGCTTTGCAGCCAAAGGGGCTCCATCAGCCCATCCACTTTCAGTGGGTCACACAACTCCAGCTGTCTGCCACCGGTGCAGCCATCCCAGTCCAGCCAACAGGGAGAAACAGGCTCTTCTGGGGCTCCGTTCAGCTGACCTGCTCCAGGCACTTCTAGCTGCAGAGGAACCATCATCTTCCTCTTTCCCCGTTGACTATAAAAGCAGTCTGAGTGACCAGCACAAGGCAAGCTGAAGGTGTTACTCCCTGCCTGACTCTCCCCCTTCAGACTGGAGTCTAGAGAGGTAGCTGAGGTGGTTATACTGTTTAGAGGTTAAGCAACACACCTTTAAAAAAACTAGTAATATCTTAATTGGTCAATAAACTTAATAGTACCATTACTGCACAATTATATCACTGCAAGCAATGAGGAGTTCCAGTTCTATCACTTATTATTGATATTACTGGTTGCATTGCTGTAGAGGAATCCTGCAAATCACACACAGAAGCACAATTTGCTTCCACTTCTGCTTTCTTTTCCCTTCCTTGCTACTGCACTTAGCAGTAAGGTGCAAGTTTACTCCTCCTGACAGCCCGTCCCTTCTTACTCAGCCTGGCACAGGGAAGCTTTTGGACACAGACCTGCTGGAGAGCCCAGCAGCTTGTCCCAGGTCAACTCACTGCCTGTAGTCATCCCTACTCCTACCGACATAACCCTCCCGTTCTTTGTTCTCCAGACAATTTCACACCTATTGCCTATTTTCTCCTTTCTTGAACTCACCATTTGCCAGCTCTGCACTTCCTTTTCTTCACCCAAACTCCTCCCAAATAAACAACCTGCCACTAATTACTTTTTCCTCATCAGGCTGGAGAAGAGAAGCCTCCACAGAGACCTTAGAGCCCCTTCCAGTGCCTAAAGGGGGCCTACAAGAAAGATGGAGAGGGACTTTTTACAAAAGCATGTAGTGATAGGACGAGGGGTAATGGATTCAAACTGAAAGAGGGGAAATTTAGATTAGATCTCAGGAAGAAATTGTTGCCTGTGAGGGTGGTGAGACCCTGGCCCAGGTTGCCCAGAGAAGCTGTGGCTGCCTCATCCCTGGAGGTGTTCAAGGCCAGGTTGGACAGGGCTTGGAGCAACCAGGTCTAGTGGGAGGTGTCCCTGCCCAGGGCAGGGGGTTGGAACTAGGTGATCTTTAAGGTCCCTTCCAACCTAAACCATTCTGTGATTCTGTAATTTTACGGTCAGCTCCAGCACTGTTACACCCCTACTCAAACTCAGTGACTACTGGGGCAAATGCCACCTGACTTGGCATCACCGATGTGGGGAAGGTGGCCTTGCTGCCTTCCAGCCCTGCATCTGCGCTGGTTATATTTCATTTCCACTATCCGCTTTTCGGCCAGAATTATCGTGCTTTAGCCCGGATACCCCTATGGACTCCTGATTAATCACAAGCGGTTTACACACTGCAGCAACGACATAACCTTGTCCATACACACACCACCCTCTGCCCTGGGCTGCAGGGTGTCTCAGCTCCCCACCAGTGCCAGAAACCCACGCCACCGCGGTGGGAGATGGACTGTCCTCACCGAGCGGCCGGGAGGGACAGCAAGTGACGGTGGTGGTTTTTGGAGTCACCGGCTCCAGGCTGTGTACTTGCCGGATACCTCTGTCGCATGCTTTCACAGACAGAAAGTGTTATTAAGGAAGACACGCATGAGCGCTAGTCAGAAGGAAATAAAAAATTATTAGACAGTTTAATATACTGACTGCTGTTGCTGGCTGCCACTGCCAGAGCTATTCTGCTATGTGGACACAGTAAAAAAAACCTATCAGCATAGAAAATTGATGAAAAAAATGCAAAATATTTCTTATCACAGGTGGTTGCTTTAGATTATTTATCACAACAAGATTTCAGAGGGTCTCCTGGGGACCTACCATCCTCAGATGCTCACAAACCAGTATTAATTCCAAACATTATTAAGACACATTTAAAGCCCTTATTAAATGCAATCAAGTCTGATTTAGAAAGACTGGGAAGGTAAACATAATTAAAATGAACACACTGCCTGGAATATAAATTCTTTTTCATCCAGCATTTGAGAGTCATATTGTGAGAAAATTAATAACCTTAAGAGGTATTTTTTTTTTGTGGCCTACTGAGAAAATAAAAGGTTTGGTTACCCTTGTTAAAAACTTTACAGATTTCTTTGAAGAGGAATCCTGAATCCTAAATATGATTTTACTAATGCGATGCTTCCTCCCTGGGATGCTGGAGCACATAGTACACTTGAATGGAAAGTTTTAGAATGACTTCATTGAATAACAGCCACCAGGAAAGGAGAAGAGAAAAAGAGATGGGAGAAAGCAAAACTTACTGCATCATCTTTCCACAGCCGTATTCAAGCCATAGGCACACGTAGTCCATATCGCAGGTTACTGCAAAGCCAATATGGGAGATGTTTGTAAAGGCTTTTGGATGGCGAGAAGGAGGGGTGTGGGGCCAGGGCATGAGCAGAGGCTGTCACCGTCTCAGCCAGCCATCTCCCATAGCCTACAGGATCACCTGGTAAATCACGCACAGACCAAGGACCATTCCCCAGGACCGCTGAGATGATGGTTCCAAATAATTTTGAAGGGGGCGAAAGACAGAGAGGGCTGGTGGGAAGGCAGTAGACCCAGCCAGAGTCATCCGGTACACGACTCCCCTTCCCCAGCCTCAGCTTTTGACGGAGTGGGATGCCCTGAGCGTGGAGCGGACATCAGCGTGAGGAGCTGCTCTTCTGCAGCGCTGGGGACCGGGCGGCGTGAGCCAGCGGGGACCAGGGCACTGCTCTGCTCTGCTCCGCCCGCAGCTCCGGTGCCCAGCTCCGAGGGCCCGGGATGCCTTCTGGTTCGATACTCACACCGGTGACCCTGCCGTCACCGCCCTGTCCTGCCGAGAGCGGAGGAGAGGGCTGAGCCACACGGCAACGTGCAGCTTTATCAAGGCCATGGAAAAGTAATAGCCGCTGGCAGCTCTTTGACCAGCAGCCCATTTCATGACCAGGCCTGAATAGTGAGTTTCACAGACAAGTTTTTCCTGAGCAATTTGTATTGTTGTTTTAGTTTTCTTGTTTATAAAATAGGCAAGAGTTGGCAGATGGCAGTGAAGGCAAACAAATCTACTTCCAGTGGAAAACAAGTCAATTTCTTAGCTTTTTTATTTTTTGTAAAGTTATTTTCTTAAGAGCTGTTAGATACAAGGCAGTAATCCCTCCTTAATCCATCATAATGCCATTTGTTGAAAGTCCTGCTTTCACTGCTAATTGTGTTTCTGAAGCTAAACCTTGACACTCTCTGGTTTTCAAGGGAGCACAACATGCGCAGGGTTAATCTCCCAAAGCTGGTTTAACGTCCTCTGCTGTGGCCACAGCAGGGTTTGGCCCTGGGCAGACCCGTGCTCCTGGTATGCAGATTGTATTTACAGAAAAGGTAATGCCTTCCGAACTCCCCTGTTTACAGAGTTCCCAAAAGTCTGACATGACTTACTCTACAAAAAAAAAAAAAAATAAGAAAAGAAAGTAAAGAGTTAAATCGGTAGTTGTGATGTCTGTGGGAAGGGAAGGCAAGGCAAGGGGTACTGAATATCAGTCAAAGTTGACCTCCTAAAATGTGCTTTATATTGTATTCTTTCTTGAGAAAAAACCTTTAACATTAAAGATTCTATCAAAGGAAAGCATCAGGAAAAATGAGTGAAAGAGTGCAGATAAACCCACTATTTCTGCATTTTTAATCACAAACTTAGGACTTTGCATTTGCAAATATTAATTTAACCTCCTCTTCAGGAATCCAAAAATATAGCATACTCATAACTTCCCTGCTACTTGTAAAATGCACGTTTTATGTCTAAAAATCTACTTTTTTTATCATACTTCTCCCAGTATCACATTGCTGTCTGTTCCCACCGGGCTGCCGCAGATGAGACAACCTCTCTCAGACTTCGCTCAGTGCTTGGCGAGTGTGCCCAGGACCACTGCAGCCAAGGGTCGTTCTTTTCATAACCCTGAGGTACCTTTTGCACTTTTGTTTTACAGATGAGGCATATGGAAACACTGAATATGTGCATCATAATGTGCAGGATTTACAGCGCAGGTTTCTCAGAGACGTGTCTGTATTCTTCCACTTTTTTTTTCTTCTCTTTGTTGTATTCATTTTCTCCCGTCTTTGCTACCCATCTTATGTTTACATTAAGGACTCAAGAAGTAAAGACAAAATAAGGTAAGAATTTCCCATCAAACCTGTAAATAAAGGTTTGACTTGAAGTATTTGTATTAAAAGGAAGACATGAAGTTCTTCCGACGTTCTCTCTCAGATTTTATTATGAGACATTATGGTCACTTTTTGACCATCTGCCTCATCCAGTTTCTAATGTCTCATGAAGTTCTAGGTGGGTATCCATTGCCATTACAGCCCCCAGCTATGTATGACAACCGGGAACGCTTCCACGATACTGACATATAACATGTCTGGGAAGATGTCTTTTGAATTAAGAAACAGACTGCTTCTGTGCTTACATCAAAGGTGACCAGTTGTACCAATGGTCCTGCAGAGAAGGGCTATAATGACAGACAGACGCCTGACAAGCAATAAAGTACTGGACTTTATCACACCAGCGTTATTCAAGGTCAGCAGAATGGATTTCATTGCTGGCTTCACAAAGTCATCTCACAGTTCGAGAATTTGGTCACATTCCAGAAGACTGGGAAAGGGATAACATAAATCAGTATTTTCAAAACAGGAGATCAATCCCCTTTCTCATTCTATGGAAAAGTAAAATTTTTAGTACTCTCAGTTTTAGAGTGCTGGTATTGGAGAGCCACAGCACGCAGCAGTCCCCAGATACGAGACAGCTGGTTTAAAGTCTGTGCAGGCTGAAGCACAATCCTCAGCCTGTACGCTTTTTGGTTTTTTAAAGGAGAACGACTAGAAACAGAAGAAATGTTTCACATAGAATTTGCAGGTGCTTCTGGCTCAATGCGTTATTCACCAGGGTGGTACGTGCTACGAGAGTGTAGGTGTCACAGGACTTCGCAGCGCGTTACCTCAGGCACAAAATCGTATCAGTGCGTTTACACCGATTCTAACCAGGGCTGCTTCGTTTGGATGCGGTTCAAAAACGGGCACTGGAGCTTGCAGTGACCTGCAGCTGCTCCCACCCCTCAGCGCAGGACGTCAGGACAGGCTGAGCACTTGCTGCTGTGGCTTCACTGCAAATTGTTTTTCAATTAAGTTTGCTTTTCTTTTTTTCATCAGCATTGTTCAAAGTTGCATCGATGCTTTTTTGATATTTTTCCACAAAAGCTGAATCATGGAATCACAGAATGGTTTGGGTGGGAAGGGACCCTTAAAGGCCATCTCGTCCAACCCCCCTGCACCAAGCAGGGACATCTTCAACCAGACCAGGTTGCTCAGAGCCCCGTCCAACCTGACCTGGAAAGTTTCCAGGGATGGGGCATCTCCCACCTCTCTGGGCAACCTGGGCCAGGGTCTCACTATCGTTATTGTAGAAAATCTCTTCCTACATCTGGTCTGAATGCAGAGCAGAGGTTATAGAGGGTGTGACTGAAGTCGTCTTGCTCGGTGGAAATGTCAGTTAGTCCCAGCTGGTCCTGGACTAGCTGAATAGCCGTGCAGCCACGAGCCCTGATGCTAACCTAGGCTCTTTGAGAAAAGCAGTAGCCACCGATGCTGCAGATGGTGGGCAATGGCTAGGAATGTAGTCATTATTTTTGACACGCAGACAGCTGCCTGCCAGGTGGTTGAGTAAGAGATTATGCCTCAGATTGGTCAGGCTTTGCATCAGCAACTTTTCACTGTCTTTCGGAGCTGTTTCAGTCGTAATATCTCAGCGTCACGCTTCACAGTGGTGGTCTGTTGGAAGCATGTTGAACTAAGGACATTTGCAGAGGTCTAGGCATAGGCAAGGCCTTTTGGAGCAACTAGTATAGTTTTGAAATTAGACAAGCTTTCTTAGAAATGGTCTTGCGTCTTCTGATGTAGCTGTCTCAAGCAGAGTAGCTCACTAACGACCTTGTCAGGCTGCACGTTGTTGGAGCAGATGGAGAAAAAACTGACTGTGGTGGTGAGCATGTTCCAGCTGAAGAAGGAGGTATGGCCCCGCAGGCCTTCTCCAGAAACAGTGCTGAAGAAAGCAGAGCATGAGGACAGGCAAAAGAAATTAAGAAAAAAAATCTCACCTAAAGAGATTCATCAGTGATTGTCCCAGAAGATCTCTGTCCATGGAGAAAGACTTGTAAGAAAGCAAGAGAGGGAAGGGCATTCGGGATGGGATTGCAACTCTTCCTGCTGCTGAACAAATGCCTCTTTGCAGCATTAAATTTGTGTACTTTAAAAATAATATTCTGTAATATTAAGGATATTGAGTATGATAAATTCTGTTCAGTTTTGCTAAAACATTGTGTTAAAGGCCTTCACTTTAGACCTTTGTGCTGTAGTTTCTCTCTGTAGCATGGAGGCAGTCCTACACACCAAAGACTTCCGTAGACTGCTTTTGACTTAGAGACCCACGGCTCCTGTGATCTGACGTCTCTTCTCTCCTTCCTCTCTTGGCATCAGTCACAAGTGCCAAACCTGTTGAGAGCGCCATTCGGAATTGATTTTGGTTTGTGACCATGAAAATGGGACATTTTTACGTTTCCGTGCACACCTCAGGTCCCAGGTGCCAGCTAAACCAAACGCCCACCAGTAAGGAGGGCCAGGGGCTGGGACGGGGCCCTGGAGCAGATGTCAAGTGTGACGACAGACAACTGGTGAGCCTGGGAGAGCGGAGAGACATCTCTCCTCTACCTGCAGGAAGGCACCCTGCCCCCAGGAGCTGTTCCCTGCCTTTCATCCACAAAACCTGGGTTTTGCTTTCAATTTGTTTGATTTTTCCTTATCCCTTCAGGAGGTGGGGTGAAGAGAAAGGCAGTTTCTTCAAAGTGTTAACTGCGATTCAGCATCAGGAAGGCAGGTTGTAGCGCAAATTAACTCTTTGATAATGATGTTCCAGAAAACTTACAAAGATTTACGTTAGTAATCCATGATACAGATTAGCATGACTTTGATGTAGATTCAAGATCACTATAGAAAGGACCCGAGTGATGTTTTTGTAATTTAAAAGAAGAGATTACAAATGCAGCACTGTGAAATACAAGGAACAGGATGCACTGAGGTGTTGAGTTGGCACATGTGCAACCCAAATTCACGTTCAACTGGTACATGAAATTGCAAGTGCGGTCGGCGCGTTACCACAGTAACACCACCAGAGCAAGCTGCAGTGGTGGTTCTACCTCTCATCCCTTGTGGTCCACGGACACCGCCTGGGCACTGGTATGATTATAGGTATCTCAATGGATCTTTCCTTCTGTATTGTGAAAAAGTTATGACACCTGAAAAAGATTCCAGTCTTAATCTGTTTAAAATACTTCAGAAGCTTTTAAAATTGACGTCTCAAGGAAATGTAACTCTGAGAATTCAGATTTTATTATGACCAATCAACATACAAATATTGTCCATCTCAGTTTTAATTTGTAGTATAAAAGATTTACTTTTCACAGTGAAACAGTACTTTAAACTGGAGAAGACAATTATACTGTTTTCTTACCATATATTTCTAACTTCTTGGAAGCAAACGCAATAAGAATAAACCCCAAGCCAGGAAGCACGCTCCACTCATGAACGTGCACTCAATCCGTGGGGCCAGACTACAAGTCGTCTGAAGGAAATCCCCACGGAGGTGGCAGCCTGGTGCCCCAGACCAAGTGCTCCGCGAGGGGCAGCCTCTCCTGCCGCCCGCGCCGCCGGTGAGCATGGCCAGAGCCCTGCAGAAACCTCAACCTGGAACGGAGACCCGCTTCCAAATCAACCCTCCTACCAGTCTGAGCAAACGGGCCCATTTAGGAGCCCAATTCGTTTGTATTCCTGTTTTATAACAAAGCTGTTTACTCTGGTTGTGGGAGGGTTTTCACGTGATTTTTGCTTGCTTGCTCCACAGCATCTAAGTAGCTTGTGATGCTGGAAGGCTCCAGCTGTTTGTGTCTCCAGTGGTCTGCTGGCAGGGCTGTGCTGTGACGAGAGCTGACCACAGCCTGTCTGCCGGGCAGTGTCCCCCGACCCACAGACCGCAGCAGCGGCGGGGGGACACCCTTCCCAGTCCACGCTCCGCTCCTCCCTGCCCGCTCTGTCTGACAGCGGGGCTTCACGTCTTTGGCCAAAGCGTGGGTTCGGAGCAGTGGTATTTCCTACTGCGTGTTCTTCTGTAATGCCACTCTTAAAAAAATGTCATCTGCCCTTGATCGTAATTGAAAGATTTTACTTTAATTTTCTTTTCGCAAATTCATAACTACTGTAACTATAGGGAAATTCAAGCAATATGAAAACGGCACAGGAACTCTGACTTCCAGATGTGTTCAGTTTCTCAACCAGTGCAAACAAGTTCACTTTCTCTGGTGTTACACTAATTTATACTGTTCAAATACAGTCTGAAAACTCTGTGGTGTACTTTATTATCTCCTAAACGTCGCCAAGCTTGCTTGCTTTGTACATGTAATGAACATATAATTTGGTGACTTTGGAAAAAAACCAAGAAACAACCAGGAAAACCTTCTCCCTGAAACTGTTGTAAAGTATTTTCTATTTTTCCCCAATACGTTTTCACATTCTCAAAATACAGCTGTCAAACTGGCTTATTTCCTATTTTACCTTCGCCGCTCCTTCTTCATCTCTTCACTACTTTTGTTGTTCTTGCTGTTTTTTCACCCGGTGCAGATTCCTGCCCCCCCGCAGTCCCTGACCCGCGCTGCCCTCAGCACGGGCAGACCCTGCCCCACCGACCCGCCGTCCCCCGCACCGGGACCGGCCGCGGCCGCAGAGCCGGTGCGGGTGGGCAGGGGGCTCCCGGCCAGGGCAGGAGGAGGCAGAGGCTGGGGGCGAGGCGACTCTCGCACTTCTGGGAGGGGGTATAAGAGGCCAGGAACAGCGTCTTACCTAAAACTCCTTGGGGTGCTTTTTCATCCCCTCCCTGGACTCTGTTTTCAGTCGTATCGCCGCTTTTGGAGAAAGTCTTTGTAACAACAGGAAAAAGAAAGAAGCAACTGAGACAGTTCTTGTCTTTGCTGTCTCTTGCAATTTAAGATTCAGCACTCCAGAAGTGAAGCCAAGGCTGAACTCTTGTTGTGGAAGCAATCCCCAATGACCAAACATTGTGTTTGTAGACAGAATAATCAACTTTTCCTACAGTAAGGACTGCAAAAAGTCATTTCTGAGCCTTCTGTTGGAAAAAAAAAAAAAATCCTTTATGCTGTTTTCCCAGAATCCACATGCATCCTTTGAAAAATAAGATGGAAATAAAATGAAATAAAAAGCCTTAGCAAAATAATGTCCATTGCACCAAATTTTGGGTTCCGAAAAACAAAACAAAAAAGCCCAATGACAAGAAGAGTTCAGATGCTGGTGAAACATCCTCTTCCAAGATTTTGGAAAGAAGTGTTTCAATCTCTTTGTTTTCAAATTACTGTTTGTTTAATTTAAAAATATTGTAGAATATAGTCGGCAGTAAAAATGTTAACTCATAAAGTATTTTTTAGCAAGAAGCTATTTTTTAATGGCAAATCACATATTTGTGGGATTTGTCAGAATTTTATTCACTAGGTTTTATTATCAGTTGAAATTAAGGTAAATTTGAAATGTATGGATTATTCTGGTAGTAATTTTTTATTTTTTCTTTCTATTTCTAACAGCGCCTATAGCTAGACTCTATCAAGTTTTAACCTTTTTTTATATTTTTCACTTGAATGAATACATGCATGTTACAAAAATAACATGAGACAGAGGTTTTCTAAAAATTCCCTTCTGCAACTAGGGAAAAACTTCTCTCTTTCTAATGATAAAGGGGAAAAACCCTTCCCTTTTCCCACAATACACGCCACGAGAAAGCATCTATCATTTCTTTCAATTTTTCACACCCATTTCTAAGCAAAGGTGACTTCAGCTCTTTATTGCTTCTTTTATTTCAAGGCACACTTTCTGCAGACTTGCTCCTGGGTTCTTCTTTTACCCCCATTGATTTTCCATTATTTGGCTTGAACTGTTTCTTGTTATCTGAGGTCAGTGGTGAGTTTTGCTTAAAAATTTATATTGCTATATAGCTTTTGTTTCTTTTTGGTTTATATCCAGTTCCATCTGTGCTGTTGGAAATGTTTCTTGCTCGCTCTTTCTTTTTTCTCTATTACTTTTGTTTCAGTTTTATTTTTTCTTCCTTGCTTTATTTGTCTTTCTCTATTTTCATCTCCGACATTCTTTTTCTATCTTTTATTTCTTTTTTTTTTTCTTCCATTTTCCTCTCCGTTCTTCCTTTCTCCCTTCCAACTTTTAAAAGTGAAGTTGTACTCTTGCCCCCACAGAGCAAGCCCGTTCCTGCCCACGCAGACGGGTGCCCCGGCCCCACCACTCCCCATCCCACCAGGACCCTGGTGCTGGTGCGGGTGCTGGGGCGAGCTGGGCAGGGCGGCTGGATCTGGGAGACGGTGGGAGGCTCCGCTGCGAATAAAGTGGGGCTAAAACCTGACCTCATTTACCTTACAAAATCAACAGAATTGCTTTAGGGTTATTTTGTTAGAGTTAAGGCTGTATTTGTTTTTAAACTTTCTTTTTAGCCTTTTTGTATCTACTCACATCTTTAGGCTCGCGATCACTCGGAAAGCTTAATAGCATGTATGAATCACCTTGTTTTCATGAGGTCCCAGAATAGCATTTGTAGCAATTAAACTTGGATTGAACCTGACTCCTTTCTTTTGCCTGTGGCAAGCTAAACCACAGATGCCAAACAAATTTGCATTAATGAGTTATTTTCTTGTGAGGAAGAAAATACAACCTTTTTTGGTTGTTGCTATGCACATGCATGTTTTGAGAAAGCAACAGCTTACACTGCCTAATTACGCCAAAATAATACAGCGAGGAGGGGCACATGCCAATTAGCTTTATTTAATGCCAGATATCAATTAGCAGCGGAAGGGCTGGTGCTGCAGATAGGCTCCTGCGCCCTGAGACGCCTCTGGCCGCGGCTCTGCAGGACGGAGCGGCTCTCGGCCGCAGCAGCTCCGGCCAGCGCCCGGCAGGATCCGGGCTGCCTCTGAGAAATTAAAAATACCTTTGTAGGTGCTCCCAGAGTGTAACACAACGTGGCACTGATTCCGAACCCAACGATCCCATTAGCAGGCTAATTAGCTGCTGTGTATATACGAAATGAAAAAAAAAAAATAATACTATTACAATGATGCTCATTTGGTTTCACAATGAGAAAGCATGTTTGAAATACAATTACATTTTAATGAGTTAAGGCTATAAATACCTAAAGTGAAAGTTCTCAAGTAACAGGGTTTCACCTATTCCTGCACGCGAGAGCAGCTTGCACAGCACGAGCGAGTGCAGCCAGTATGAGCTCATGAGTGATTCCATTGCCATGGCCATAATACTGCAGGTGTAATTAAATGCACGCAAAACAGACCCAGCTGAGACTGATGAAAGGTTTTCCATATGCTTTGGGATAAGCCTGCGTTTCCTCCATATTTCTCTTCTCATTTTCTTCCCAGAGAACCTGTTCTTGTAGCCAATTGTTCCCAATTACAAGTTGTCTGTATCTGGTGAATATTGATGCCCTGCTACTAGTTTTTATTACGTCTTTTCCTGTAAACAGCAAACCTTCTTAGTACTGGATATTTTTACTAATGAATGTGATGGCTTATTATTGTTGTCATTTCTGTGTTTGGAAAAAAATATAAACAGAAAGAACTATTTAAATGTCTCACCGTAGGGTAGTTCATCAACCAGACAGGATTTTTCTGTATTTTTTATCTTCTCATTAGATTTTCATCAGCCTTCGAAAGCACAGACACAACAATGCTCCTCCTCACTGATCTCCTCCCTATACACACAATGATGGAATTGTCCTTTTTGTGTCTGTGTTTCCCAGCTTCACCCAAACCTCCATTCTGCACACAGCGTTTGCATCCCCGACCCCGACTCTATGAGTTTCTGCGGAGCTGTATTAGAATGAAAAGAGGTGACAATATGACAATAATGAGGATATATTGCCCCATCCTGCATCCAATAATATAACCCATGATCAGGTTATAAATGACTTCAAAGTAACCATGAATTTCTGATGACCAATGAATCTTCATCTGCCATAACAGCATCTATGAGGTAGGGTCTCTCATGTAATACCTAAATGATATCCACTGACTTTATTTCTTGGCTCTCCTAATTAGCAGTTCTTTCAGGACTTAAAGGGGGCTCCAGGAAAGCTGGGGAGGGACTCTGGATCAGGGAGTGGAGCCATAAGATGAGGGGGAACGGTTTTAAACTGAAAGAGGGGAGATGTAGATGAGATATTAGGAAGAAATTCTTGACTGTGAGGGCGGTGAGACCCTGGCCCAGGTTGCCCAGAGAAGCTGTGGCTGCCCCATCCCTGGAGGTGTTCAAGGCCAGGTTGGACGGGGCTTGGAGCAACCAGGTCTATTGGGAGGTGTCCCTGCCCATGGCAGGGGGGTTGGACTAGATGATCTTGAAGGTCCCTTCCAACTCTAATCATTCTATGATTCTATGATTCTGTCTTCTGGTTAGAGTACTTTGAGTTATGTTTATGTCAGGTGCCACTGATAGTTCTGCTCATTCCGAGGTACTCTACCCCGTCAGGTGGTGGGTGGGCTCCTTTGAGAGCACCCGCAGACCTGCAGCCTGCAGTGGCCTGAAGTACTACTCTGCCTGAGCAAACAGAAAGCTTTGACCCAGGAAATTCCTGTGCCATAGGTGTGTGTCAGCAACAGCTCATGAGGTAGGATCGGATAAAACAAAGTATGCTGTGTGTTCGGTCACAGTTATTGGAGTCTGAAGAGAAAAATAAATGCTGGGCTGAAATATCAGCTGTCAGGCTCTGTGCGTACGGAGGTTGCAGAGGGCTGGGCAGGAAAGAGACAGATGGGGTGGTGTCAGGGTGCTTCCAGAGACTCCTTCAGCATCTCTCGCAGCAAAGGCAGTTTGTTGCATGGAGTAGAAAAATGGGGAAATTCACTGATTTTTTTTCTTACATGCCTTGTTAAAAAGAACACAGTATGGAAGTACAGCTGCAACATTCATCAAATAGCTTCTTGTCCAATGAATTAATGGAAGTCCCTAGACTATTCCTACTCAACACGTCAAGTGTTTAAAGTCCTCTAAATACCAATGGAAGAAAACCTCTGTTTGGTGTTAAAGTGAGCCGTCCCCTGCACACATTTATTTTTCTCAAGTAAGAGTAGAAAAATAAAATAATAAAGGCGGTATGTGCATTACTAGGCTTACAAGTCTCCAGGACTCCCTGAGAGTTGAAAAAGCTTTTCGCTCTTGCTGCAAAGATGTATGAGTGATCCATTGACCTATTTTTTAATTTGTCCTTTGGCTCATTTAGGAATACAGAGGGAGAGGGGCCAGAGGTGGTTGGCATTTGTAGGTGCATTTATTATAAAAAAATACTAAATACAATATTTACACAAAATACAAAATGTAAAGCATATATATGTTATGTGTGTGAGTACGAAGTTCAAATTTGCCCAGGGAGAGTTAAGAGCAGGTATATCTATCCATAAATAACTTGATTGGAAAACCCTTGCGTATAAGTTAAAACTAAATTAGAATCACATATTTGTATAAGCAGGTGGAAACTTTCACTGACTCCCGGTGTAATTGCAGGAGTATTTAGCCCAGACATTATCATGTGGCCAGATAGGGTGCTGCAGGTTCACCCACTTTGGAAGTAGTAAAGCATCCTGGACGCCAGCCTTCCCGCACACCAGCCTTCCTAGGCACCAGCCTTCCCCACCAGTTCCGAGTCCTGACCACTACCGCGGTCCTTCACACTTTGGATAGAAGGTCCAGCCCAAACACTCTCTAGATCCTGACTTCACCATAGGTACACGGACAACAGAGGCGGGTCTGACCCATGCCAGTCGCGGCTTTGCCTGAAGTCCGTGCTAGGTCTTTCATCCCAGTGCGCTGTCACTGCTCGCTGGGCTGTAACTGCGCCTCTTGGAGGTGAGAAGACAGATGTCTCTTGTTCCTCCTGGGTGCTCTCATCACTGTGATGGGTCCCTCTGAAGTCTCCTTGCTGGTGACCAGAGGCACCCTGTATCTCTGCTTGATGCGCTGTGCAGCCACAGCCAGACATTGCCATATCCATGCCACATCCATGCCATCGATTCATCTACCCCTTGTCATCAACAAGAACCAAGTGCTGCAAACATCCTACCCACCAGAGTCATTGCCATCTGCAGTGGCCTGCTTTCTGCTAATCTCCGTTGACACCAAGAACAAGCAAATAAATCAAGTTACCCAAACATATGCAGAGCAACAGAAGTGAGATAAAAGAGATACACTGATCTCACCATTTTCCCCTTCTTCTGTAACTTTTTTTCCCCCACAGGCTCCGCTGCCTACTGTGCTGACAGGGAGCCTCTACTGAGAAGAGGTTACAGACAGAGGAGAGGGGATGTATGTGCTTGGAGGTGAAACAAGGCAGAAAAAAAAAAGCAAAGAAGAGCTGCTCCAGAGAAAAGTGCAATGTACTCATAAGGTCATCCGTGGTCTTTTCACCACACTTCTGGTTTCACTCAAGATGCTTTTTGCTAGCAGCTGTCTTAATTCCTGATAGATGAGAATGTTGTTCTTCAGAAGTCTTTATCAGTAACTATAGAAACTCTGGTTTGCCCTAAAATCATACTGGTTTCTTGGCCTGAATGATTTAATGTAGCAGCAAGTTCCCCCAGCAAACTGCAGGCTGTGCAAAATGTAATTTGAATTTCATGTATTGTCTTTTGGCATCTGACACATCTCTTCAAGTTCTACATGTTTTAATCATTTCTATCATATTCCTCTTCTTGTCTCCTCTTTTAAAAACCTCATGGCTTCTCAGTCTCTTATAGGAAATGTTTTGTTATTCCTTCTTCTTTTCATTTTTGCTGCTGTTTTGGAAGCTCTAACATTGTCATGAGCCATCTTCAGGTTCTGCCAAGTTCATATGTGCCCTTCAAGACCTGCAGACATGAAATGCCGAAGCAGCCACGAGCAGCACATAAGGCTTCCATTTACATTTAGATGGTTGTAAGATGGAAGGCAAGCTTGCATGCAAGGATGAGGGCATAATGATTTGGTTGGGTAAGAAAGACCAGTCATCAGGCTGGAGGAGGCACCATGGGGGATGAACAGATTGAAAGGAGCCCTGCCAAGAAGGACCTGGGGTACTGGTGGATGAGAAGCTCAACATGAGCCAGCAATGTGCGCTGGCACCAGAAAGCCCCCCACATCCCGGGCTGCATCCCCAGCAGCGTGGGCAGCAGGGCCAGGGAGGGGATTCTGCCCCTCTGCTGCACTCTGGGGAGACCCCACCTGGAATACTGTGTCCAGCGCTGGGGCCACCAACAGCAGAAGGACATGGATGTGTTGGAGCGGGTCCAGAGGAGGCCACCAAGGTGATCAGAGGGCTGGAGCATCTCTGCTGGGAGGACAGGCTGGGAGAGTTGGGGTTGTTCAGCCTGGAGAAGAGAAGGCTCCAGGGAGACCTTAGAGCCCCTTCCAGTGTCTGAAGGGGTCTTACAAGAAAGCTGGAGAGGGACTTTTTACAAAAGCATGTAGTGATAGGACAAGGTATAATGGATTCAAACTGAAAGAGGGGAGATGTAGATGAGATATTAGGAAGAAATTCTTGACTGTGAGGGTGGTGAGACCCTGGCCCAGGTTGCCCAGAGAAGCTGTGGCTGCCTCATCCCTGGAGGTGTTCAAGGCCAGGTTGGACGGGGCTTGGAGCAACCTGGTCTAGTGGGAGGTGTCCCTGCCCGTGGCAGGGGGCTTGGAACTAGGTGATCTTTAAGGTCCCTTCCAACCTAAACCATTCTGTGATTCTGTGATGATTCTATTTTGTCAAGAATATCCTGGTAGAGGAATGAGATTTTGAGGAAAGATGAAAATAAGTCTATTTGACCTACTTGATTAACACAGAAGGCACTCTGTGTGTGTGCTTTAAAAACATGGGAAGGGAAGGTAGTACAATCAGTTTCAGTAAATGGGAATCACACAGCTAGATCACTGCCCCTCTGGGGATTTACTTTCTTATTTCTGTTAATGCATAAAACAGAAGCTTTCTGACTACCTTGCAGCGTCAGTAAACAGCACAGTGAACCATCTACCCCATCTCGCATGCAAAGCATTAGCTTAAGGTAACTGATGTTATGCATATTCCCGACAAGTCTCCATTAATTCCCATATGAAGCCTCCATTTTAATTAAATTTGTGAGCCACGTTACACTGGTAGTCACTGGGTTCAAACGGTAATCACTGACTATGCTATTTATTATGCAGTAAAGGCTGTACCAGGGAGGAACGGTATTACAAGTACTCTTTGAATTTCAAATAAAAAAAAAAAGAGAAGAAGCTGTTGGAGACATTCTGCAATAGATTTACACAAACACACATGCTGGAATGCAGCAGGGCTGGAGACCAGCATTATTGCTCAGTCTATAACCTTCCTGACTGCTTTTGTAAATGCTTGCAATTCTGTATTAAAAAATAGCAGGCAGGCACGCTTCCCCCACCACCCTTGTGAAACACTCGTATGAGCACCAGCAGCCGCAGTGACCCCGCAGCTCGCAGGTGAGCGGTGTTTTGGGGAATACCTTGATTCAGTGGCCTTCTTCATGGCTGCATCTGACAGCCGGCTTACATCCCTCTCCAGGGACCGGCAATCCCCACATCTCCGTCCTTCCTGAGGACCGCCAGGTTATGGCAGAGGTTACGGCTATTGATGGTCTAAGTGCCTGTGTTTTGTACAGGTGGATGTCCCCCTGCGTCTGTCACTGCTGGCCTCAAGTGACCTTTATGCCTCAATAATACTCTAATACGTTCTAACTCTTGATCAGCAACAGCATCACAACTTCACATCATCAGCAGATTGAACTCAATGACCATCTTTTAGTGCCAGAATCACTCATGAAAATACTACGACTTTTTCAAAGGCCTGCTATGGAGAAACTCTACTCCTTACACCCATAATTATCTGCTCCTGCTGTTATCTCTTCCTTGTCTTGTTCCAGAATCAGCTAGGCTCAGTTTTCTCCAACACAACTAGTAATATGCTTTCCTGAACTCCATGGACTTTTGCTTAGAAAATTAGTTGTTCTGTCAAAGAAATCTGTCAGGTGCAGGATATATCTTTTCTAAAATTTTGCTGTATGTTCTTCCAGTCACCCTTGTTTTTTAATTCTTCCTTTAATAATATTTTGTTGACTTGCAGGCTGTTGAAAACAGATTAACAAATTGACAGTTACAAGAGTTTTATGATTGTATAATCTTGGTTGATTCCAGACCAAACCTAAGAAACCTGCCACAAAGTGGGGGGAAGCTGCCTCTGGTCACACACTGCGGGGGGGGGGGGGGGGG